>WARS01000042.1:1012943-1261785 GCA_008933995.1 Datnioides undecimradiatus
CATATATATATATATATATATATATATATATATATATATATATATATATATATATATATATATATATATATATATATATATGTCTCTCTACACAAAGCCGAATGGCAGTACACTGTCAAACTACAGAGGCATAAAGATCTCGTGGAATATATAGTCCTGGCATATGCTGGATGAGGCTTTGTAGGAGCTGTTGGATTCTCAGCCCAGCCCAAGTTACTCAGCAGCCTTCGGGGGCAAATGGCTGTTATAATCCATTTTGAAAGAGACATTTCCCATTTGGCCCAGGCAGGCTCGACTTTCCCTCTTGTAAAGGGATGCAGTTGACACTAGTTGGAATAAGACTGAGATTCTCAGCAACATGTCTGACTCACAACCTTTACAGCTAGGGGCTAATCGGGGCTGACGAAAGCACATCTTGAATTGTCCAACCATTCATCTAGGAGGGCAGTTTCAGCACAGTGAGAAGCCAGACTGATTACAACAGACGGAACAAAGGAAGAGACATTAAACACGCCATTTTAAACAACTGTTTCACATTAATATTAATGAATGTCTTTTCTTTGTCTTTTTATGGAAAAAGTTTTTATTGTGCAGCCTCAAAATAGGGTCTTAGTCTTGACAACACTGGCAAGAATTGCACAACCTCTGCTTTATAGACAGAGGTTTTTCAGTTTCCAGTGTCTTTTCTTAGATCCAATTAGTCACATTGCAATGTGATAATTTATGTGCTCACTGAGAGAAATGTCACATGTACGGTAGGATACAGTGTGATGGGAAATAGATGCCCCAATATGTTCTGTTGTTTTATGTGATATAATTTACCTTCTAGTTTTTCTAGGAAAGCAGTTTAGCACAATAAAATAATTTGTAGACCACAAAAGAAATCTATAGCCCCAGTTAGGCTCTGTGACTGTGTCTGAAATTCTCAGTTATACGGGATGTACAGCAATGTCCCTACAGCAGTTTCTCTGGAGTAAGGTGTTCTGGAGCTTTAGTGCCTCAATAAAATTGGGCTATACCTCTGATGGTCCAACCAACTACTGAAAGCAAAATATACACCTCAGAGAAATTTACTGCTCCCTAGAATGTGATACCGAAGCAATTAGTGTCGGAGAGATTGGTAGGCATGAAAAATCCTTACAGCATGCCTTGGAGCCAATACAAAGGCAATGCATCTCAGTTTTACGGCCCTATTGCTTATTCCGTCTTGTTTGGTGTTCCTCTCCAAGACTCCGGAGTCAGTTGGGAATTATCGTGACAGCGCAATAAATTACCCTTGCATTTAGCAGAAAGTCTCCCAATAAAGATTAGACTATAGGATACTGCTGTGACCGGAGGGCAATATAAACAATTCCCTGAGGGGAAATGTTGTTGCTTTTTGTAATCAAAGAGGAGAAAGTCACACACTCGGCTAAAAACTTTGTAATAGTGTGTTAATCAGGACATCGATATCACCCACTGCCCCCTCCAACCTTCCTATGTTATCAATCTTAGTGTGTGCCAATACAGTGCACTGCCAAGCATTACAGGGTTTTTAGTTCATTTGTATTGACAAATCGGTAATTTTACTGGTTCATGCAGCTCTCATATCAGCGTATGAGTGGTAATGAGAGGGGGCATAAAGTGTCGCTTTAAATAGCAGTGACATTTTTTCTTGAGCTTTACACAGCAGAAACAGCATGAGATGACAGCAAATTCCCTTAGAGAGGAAGCTTGGGTCTGTTTATGTAGCGTAACAAACAACCCTAAATGTCAATGAGTAGACTTCTGTGAAGGACACGAAGTGACTGGGCTGCATTATTTGCCACGAGTCTGAGGGATTACTTGGATTCCTGTAAAACAGCATGTAATCTAGCAGCCCGTGGGGACAGGGACTCAGCCTCATCACAATGCTGTGAGGAACAGACTCGCTCACTTGTTAAGTCCCTGTCTTTAGAAAACATACGTGCACACACAGATATGCAGACGCACATTGGAGCAGACACAAAGGCATGCACACATACGGACACTGGGAAATTCTGTCTGCAAAGCTGTTGTGGTGCTTGCTTGTCCCATTGGACTGCAGCGCTTAGTTATCCACTTATGTATGAAGTTTACTCCATAACAGTTTTAATTTCAGCTTAGAGTGGCAAGAAAGATTCATATGCACTGCAGGGAATAGAGGATTCAGGAGTGTCATGTGTCCAAATAATCCCCTCTATGTCTGCAACAATTTGTTGTTTATCTTGCTGTTTTCAGCTTCTTGATTTTTATTTTTTGTTTACGTATAATGATGGCCATGGAGAATACAGTTTTTAAATAGTTTTTTTTTTAATTAATTGATTTGTTTAGTTACTTGTCTGTGAAATGTTTGTTTATTGGCTCACTATTTCTTGCATATATCTATGTCTAAAAAATAGTAGGTGGAAACCTTAATGCAATGAAACCTTGAGTAATTGTCAGTTAATTTATAAGAGACTGCAGTTACTCCTGGTGCAACAGCCTGTAGGTCAGAAAGAGGAAAAGTGCAAAACTTTTTGTCCAAAAGAGTACATAAATATATTCTTTGTATGTATCACTATACTATCACCAATGGTATAGTGTTACATACAACTTAATTGCTTTCGGTCCATTTCTTTACTCATGTGACATCTCTATTTTTCCCTCCTTGCTTGTCTTCACACAGGCTGGCTCTGAACACTTTCTCCAGAATGAACACCAACTCCTCCGATGAGTTTTTCCAGGCCACAAATCATGCAGAACAGACTTTCCGCAAGATGGAGACCTACCTCCAGCACAAGCAGCTGTGTGATGTCCTCTTGATAGTGGGGGATCATAAGATACCAGCTCACAGGTTGGTGTTTGTGCTTCTGTCTGCTTTGATTCCATTAATTACACCTGTGTCGAATTTAGTGAAGAGATACAGAAGATTCACTTCATTAAGTTGTTGATGTGCACGTTCACACTTTGCACTGGACCTCAGTATGCATGCTGAAACATATTTTGTCAGCCTGACTCATCAGAGGAATCACTGAATAATCTTTGAAATTCAAAAAAAGATTATTCTGATTTTAAGGTAACGATTGAGAGCAAAACATTTGCAAATGTTTGAGTCGAAAATATTGTGCCCTCCTGTGATCTAATCACACCTTTGCCCATCTTCATTTCCACATTGCATTTGAGACGTTGAGGAAAACTGTGATCTACCTACATGAGGTATCGATATTTGGGCATTCAGCCCTCGGTTGAATGGCTGAATTGAACAGATTGCATGACATCCCCTGAATGCTGAGAGGCATTGTGCTTGTATGTCTACCCACCGGCATATTTTGTTAGTTCATCCAGACAGACTCGTGAAACAGAAACCCGAATACTCCATAGAGAGAGAAGAAAAGTATCAGTGACTGACCTAGTTGGGTGAAATGATCAGCTCTCTGACTGCCTGTTTGCCTGTAGTGTGGCTTTATATTTGCTTGTAGGACAGAGCCAAGTAAAGCAGGAATGGTGTAGAGACATAATAAAGGACACACAATGTAATAAATGCATGCAGAAATAATAGAAACCACAACATTATGGAAATACGGGTGTAGACTGCTAGCCTATGTCACTCAATCTCACTTCCTTGTGTTGCCATATGATCTCTCATCTCGTTCATGAATCAAGCAGTGTTCTGTGTGAGCTAGACAAATGAGTTAACATAATTAGAAGTCTGACCAGTGTAGCTATTAGCAACATGAAGGATGTGGGATAATTTCATTTATCACAGTCTGACAAAGTGCAATGATACAGAATGTGGGGGGAAAAGCGAGTCGCTCAATTTATCATAGTGCCCTAACATCGAGTAAAAGCACACTAGAAGGATAAATCACTGTAAGTAACAGTGCTACATGAAATGATTACACAGACAGTACAATTTGATACAGTATGTGGTGAAGATGCCCTTTTATACAAGGCAAAGCTACATTTAAGAACACAAAACTTCTGGATTGATTAATTAACCAATTAAAGTAATCACTATAAGGATCTCCCCCAGATCTGTAAACTAATGTATGCAACAAGAGCATTGATTCACTGCGTTTATCTCTTTGGCAGACTGGTCCTGAGTGCTGTGTCAGACTACTTTGCCGCAATGTTCACCAGCGATGTGAGAGAAGCGAAGCAGGAGGAGATCAAGATGGAGGGAGTCGATCCAGAGGCCCTGAGATCCCTGGTTCATTTTGCCTACACTGGTGAGTGCTTGTAAAGACATTCATTGGCTCTTGTAAGTAGTTATGAGACTTCTGAAATCCAGTATGATTAAAATGGATCAATAAGGCAATTCATCACTGAGTTGACTGGCTGAGCTGCGCTTTGACATAATATTATGTCATTTTACAGTGCAAATCCCTTTTAATAAGGGCTTTTGATTGTGAAAAGCCAGCACCACTATAGTAATCTAATCATAAAATAGGGTAAAAATAACATAATGTTGGTTTGTTGTGCTGTGTGTGCTGTGACTGTTTATATTTAAGAATGATAGAGCGCAATACTTCTCCCACTGCTGTGTTTGACATTATGGCCACCCTCCGGTCGTGACATATATATTTTGCTTGTTCTGACATTGTAGGTGTCCTTGAGCTGAAAGAGGAGACCATTGAGAGTTTATTAGCAGCAGCTTGCCTCCTACAGCTCTCACAAGTCATCCAGGTTTGCTGTAACTTTCTGATGAAGCAGCTTCATCCCTCCAATTGCCTGGGAATACGTTCCTTTGCAGACGCTCAGGGCTGTGTGGATCTTCTCAATGTGGCTCATAACTACACCATGGTAAGGAGACAAATAGAGTTATACCACATTTACATGACTTGGTGGGCTAAATTATTTATTTTGTAATAAGGGCTTACACTCTCAAAAGTGACTCTTCGCTGCATAAATGCACAAGGGCAGCTGTGGTAATGAAAGCTATAAGGGTATCAAGAGTATTTAAAAATTTAGTGTAATTACCACAATATGTACTTTCACATAAGAGGCAGCCCACACTGTAGTGAATGATATGAGCTCTACTTCACTTAATTTAAGCTACTGAATGGCTCAATATGAGCCATTTAGTGCATATCTGAATTATATTTTCATCACATCAACTCTGTGTATAACCATTGTTTTGTGAATTCAGTCAGCAAATGCAGTATGTATAGACAACCATGGCTCGATCTGCTGTACATAACACAATGAAAACATATTTGTGACCAAGCTTTGTTTTGAGGCTAGTTAATTTAAATAACCTGTCATAATCTTTAAAGGAAATGGGTGTCAGTGTTTTCTTCATTTTTTTATATCATCTAATTTCAGCAGAGAAAAGGGCCATTGTGCACATTTGAATATAAATTGAATAGTTTCATGCTTTCACTTTATCTAATTTAGTTATATGGCTGTCAGTAGGAAATACCACATTGCTTGCACGTTGATTAGTGCACTGCCAAACTTGTGAAAATGTGATTTCTATAAATATATATCTGCAAGCAATATTTGCATTGGATTAAGATTCATGCACATAGTTGTCAGATAACGTCTTGCTGGCTGTGCAGAAGTGACAGCGCGAGGCAGGCCTTATCTCCTAAAGGACATCTGCTCAGCCTGTTTACATAGGCCTCATCCAGGACCAGGAGGTTAATCTAATCATCAAACTGCACAAGAGGGCCAACTTCCTGTTCAATCACTTCTGTAATGAGCAGTGAGAGCTGTGGGCTTCCTGGAAGTCCATCCTCTGGGTTCTGAGTGAGGCACGTTGTGTTTTGATAAGCTTGTTTATCCTGGTTGAGGATAGCAGTTGAGAGCCGCCTCTAACATCCTTTTCCTTTATAAGAGCATTGCCCTTTTCATGTATTATTTGGGGTGATTTTGGTTTTTTTGCCAATGAAATACTTTTTACTCATATATTGCAATATATCTCAATATCTCAATATATGCTATGAATCTGAATTTTGTGAACAACTCCCAATTAAAAAAAAACAACAAAAAAACCTCAGCACTCTGTCTTTGCAAGCCCCTGCAAATTACATGGCAATCCAAAAGTTCTTGAAAGGTAATTCACTCAGCCTCACTCCAATTAAACATCAGCGTTCCTCCTCCTCACAAAAACACTGTTATTACACAATTACTCTTTTGCAGCAGTTAAATCAATTAGTATCCTCTCCCGCTGATCTTGTTTTCCGAGCAGTTTACTCACCAATGAGATTGCCAGCATCTGAAAACACATCCTTTTAAATGGTTATGAAACAAACTCAGTCGAGCTTTCAATTTAGTTGTCAGCTGTTTGGGACTGGTAATTACAAATAATTGGTCTAAAGCAACGTCAAAGAATTGAATGGAATTTCTCCTTCAGAGTTACCACAGCAGATCAATAGATGTCCCTCATTTCATTAAGGCTGTCTGTGTTAAGCTCTTTAAAACCTGCTCTCATAATAGATCCGACCAAGACACTGTAATTTGTTGCAAGTTAATGATCAATAGCGTGCTTGTTTTTCATAATTGTGGAGCACGCACCCTACAGTGAGCGCTTGATCCGTCAAAGTTATTCTGGCACCTTAATAATTAATGCTGCCTCGTTCAAAAACAAATCAAGCCATGATTATGCTGGAGGACTGCTCTGCAGCGTGTCTTTCATGTGTTTCAATGTTGGATATGACATGTTGTTTAGGAGGGAAGGTGTTTTATATAGCATCATTTCTAATGGAACTGCCCAGAGACAATGTCCTTGAAGAGGTTGTCATGCAGTGCTATAATATCACCTGGGCTCCTGGCCAGTAAATGGAAGATCAATCTTTAGGAAGGCAACAGAGAACATCTTTCATGAAACTCAGAGCTGGGCGCAGTAGTGGAGTGATGGTAATGTTAGTGTGCAGTTTCTCATTAAAAAGCTTGTAAAGGCTTAATGGTGTCATGTATGATCAGCAGCTAAAATGCCTTAGAAGCTTATGAAGAGGATTTTTTTGGAGATGTTTTATGCCAGATTGATTTGTTGCCTGCTGTTGCATGGATCATTTTATTTAGTGAGCTAAGTGAAACAGATGACGGTCTCATCTGTTCATTTAAAGTCTGAGAAATGGAGAGCGTTTCAATGTCAGTTGTGCAAGAAAATGTCAATAGAAACCTCTAAATTGCCATTCTTTATCTACTTGTGTTCATTTTTCTTCACCTGTCTGTCCTTGCGCCATTTGGTCCTTTTAAGCGTAGAAACACACACACACACACACACACACACACACACACACACACACACACACACACACACACACACACGCTGCACCAAGCATACCCCTTGGCTAATGACTGATGATTATCAGCCTCCTCCACGTCTCCTCTGTGTTCCAGGAACACTTCCTGGAGGTCATTCAGAACCAGGAGTTCCTGCTTCTCCCCACGGCTGAAATTGTTAAGCTGCTCTCCAGCGATGACATCAACGTCCCCGACGAAGAAACCATCTTCCAAGCTTTGATGATGTGGGTGCGGTATGATGTCCAGCATCGGCAGCAGGACCTCGGGGTGCTTCTAGCCTTCATCCGCCTTCCTCTTCTTCCTCCACAGGTGAGATAGTGGGTAAAGGAGGAGAGATGGAGGAGAAAGGTATGATATGATATGATATGCTTCTCCTTGATTTTGTAGCTGAGAACTTAGCTGTCACAACACCTCCTGTGCCCTTGTTGACAATAGAGTGTCATTTTTACCAGCTACTCCAGTACGTGTTTCTAGGACCGGTAAGAAATGGTATTGAGTAGTTTGCCATGTGTTTATATGTCTATGAACATTTGCTCAACAAAATAGCCTCACAATTGTGCAAGAACAGGTGTACAGTTAGGATTTAATGAAAGCTGAAATCAAATGTGGGGGTGTGGGTCCAAGCAAGGGTACCCCCGCATTAACACATGCAAATGGTGGAGGAGGTATATGAAAACCTTCGTTTAGGTGTCCCTAACCAAATAGACTACAGCCTAATCCACGTACAATTACCACTGGCTACAATTGCCAACCGTTGTGTAGATTGGAAATGATGATCAGTGTGGTGCAGTGCATGAGTACTGACTATCAAGTGCTCATGTAATAATGAAGTGATGGCTGGGTAGATTTCACATGGCTAGGACTTTAGTTGCTTTATATTTAAACTGTCAGGAAAAAAAAGTAAAATATGCTATAATAATTTTACAAATTCAAGTGACTTGTTTTGTCTGAGCAATCATCTAAAATTCAAGGGTATTTGGGTTTTTTTATCATATGAATAATTAGCAGATGCTAAATTAGCCAAATAATTTTCTAGCAATCCAATAACCGATTAATTGGCTACTTGGCTACTTATTTAAGCTTTTTGTTCCACATATTAATTGCAACAGAATCCCCCCCAGGAAACCCTCATTCTTCCAACTGACTACTGAAAGACAATGAACTACTGCACAGTCAATAATCTCTTTGTTTATACTTGTAAAAAACATGCTCCTCTCTCAGTGATAACTCAAACGGACAGTATGACAACTACACATGCGTTTTTATATGCATTGTCAGGCTGGGAATAGCTTGCTTATGTTTGAATTATTATTCCTTTAAACACTGCAACTCATGTTTTATGAATGCTGTATTTCTGAGGGAAAGCATTGTTTTACATCTACGTCCTAATTTGCATAACATCAAACCCAGATAAGCAATTTTTGGCAGATGTGAAGTATGAAAATATGCCCTTTTTTTACATGAACACAGCTTTGGCAGCACTGAGAGATTACTTTCTGCAACTAATTATGCACATTTTCTATATATGTGTATATTAAGTATTTCACTTGAAATTAGATGAATAGATGCAAGAAAAAATAACCCACGATATTGCTGTTTGCCACCAACACTGAAGTAAACGTTTTCACGAATGGAAAATCTAATCTAATATGTAACTTATCTCAACCATTGCCTGGTGAGATATTGTTCGCTGCAAAGCAAATAACAAACAACAGAAATGCAGCATTGTGTTTGTTAAAACAGGCACTATATTTTGTAGAGACTGATGAGATGAGCTGAGTTGTGCTTACATTATTTTGGGGGCCTAACAAGATTTTTTAAAAATGTACACAACCACCTTAATTCATGAAAATGAAATATGTGATGATTTAATAAATAAAACCATGTAAAAAATGTGCTTGCCAAAAAGCATGATGTAATCATCAGTGTGGGTTTATATCACATGGAGGATAGAAGGATTCGTAAGTGTGTGTTTTCCAAAACACTAGGGAACTATGACTATGCTGGCAACATATGGTTTTATGAGGATGAAGCCTTGCTTTTACCACATCTACAGTAGACTGGAATTTGTTTATGTGCAATAAATATATATAACATATCTAAAGATTTCATCCATAAAATATTCCTAGAAACTCCTAAATGATATTAACCTGGTTTTAAACAAACAGGCATGTCATCATAGGCAATCTGTATGAACACTTTTTCTTCACACATTTAGATTTTGAATATTTTCTAATGAAGTAGGTGAATAATGTGATTCCTTGAAATGTAGCTCCTTGCAGACCTGGAAAACAACAAAATGTTCTCTGATGATCTGGAATGCCAAAAGCTTCTGATGGAGGCCATGAAGTACCATCTCCTGCCTGAGAGACGTCCCATGTTTCAGAGCCCAAGAACCAAACCCAGAAAGTCCACTGTGGGTGCACTTTATGCCGTAGGAGGGATGGATGCTACCAAAGGTATAATCCATGCTCAGGAAATATCCATACACAATACTACTGTTTATTGAAAATGTAATCATGTTGTTATCTGTGGGTTTAGGCTCCACCACCATAGAGAAGTATGATTTGAGGACCAACACTTGGGTCCAGGTTGGAGTCATGAATGGCCGCCGGCTGCAGTTCGGCGTGGCAGTGATAGACAACAAGCTGTACGTAGTTGGAGGGAGGGATGGACTCAAGACATCCAATATGGTGGAGTGCTACAACCCGATCAATAAAGTGTGGTCCACCATGCCACCCATGTCAACGCACAGACATGGACTTGGTGAGTGTATCCTGTGAGGATTATGTATCTCCACTTCATTCAGTAAAAAGAGAACTAAAACAGTGACTCAAATTATACAGACATTAAACATGTTTTGTTTAGGCCAGAGAGTGGACATTAGCACCATGCTGCTATTCAAAATGATAAAGTCACTTTGGAGCTGCTAATATAATTAGTATTATAATTCATAATACCTTCTTAAAGTCTAGATTTTTTCATCACACCAAGCACAATGCAAAAACAAAGATTTTTTTATAATCTAGAACAAAAGAAAATCATGAAATCCTCCCATTTGAGAAACTGGAACTAGTGGTTTGGATAAAGAACTGAAATTATTCATTAATTACCAATTCAATGATTAATCAACTACCTATTTCAGCTCTATATGACATGAAGACCATTATTTGTCACTATTCTTAAAGATCCACATGTGATGTTATGTGCATATGTGATAATAAAATACTATGTTTTCATTTACTTCAAGGTTTGAGATTTTAGCTTGGTCAGGCTTCCTGGTGTTATGAAACACCAAGAATTGCAGGATACATTCTGCAAAAAATAAAATAAAATTTAAAAAAATCACACATTTCTCATTGAGATAGACCTTTGATATTTACCCATTCCCCTATCAAAGCTTGGCAGGCTGTGCTGGCCCTGCTCTTCCTCACCCTTCTGTGCCCAATAAATCTCATATCAGAAGCATTTTGATTCACAGTTGAAACAGGTCTGGGTAATAGAACAGGGAGATCTTGTCAAAGCATTCAGCTCACTCACCCGGTGTGGTCGGAGGTATCAGCGAACCCAGGAGATCACACCGTGCAGATTACCTGTGTCGTCTTTGATCCTTCCTGTAGCAAATATCTCTTGCTGCTTTGCTTGTGGCGTGCATATTTTGAGTCTGAATGTATTTGATAGCGTCTACCAACATCCCTGCCCAGCCATTGCCTGCTGTGTGCATTATGGGTAAAGACAAGAAATATTTTCTTTTTCATTCCTAAACCACCAGCCAGTAATAAAAGAGAGTTTCACTGCAAGAATTGTTTCTGTCTGACATTGTTTTTGTCATTCGAGGTTCTGTGAATGTGGTCTTGCCCTCATGTTCCCCCAAAATAATTGAACTCTCACCAAAGGAAATAAGGGTGGTAATGTAAAAATCCATTGTGTTAAAACATCCTCTGCAATGTTGCTGGCGAAAACCGCTTTCCCCTGTGACTTGGGAATGAGGAACAACAATGCAGTTTTATAGTCTTCCTGTTTTCTGAATAGATTTGGCCAGCAGTATGAGTCACTCTGCTCAGTTCTAAAATGAGAAACGTACCTCCGCCTCAATTCGCTCCAAGAACTGCTGTTGAAAGAAAGTTTGATTTGGAAATGCCACCTTGTTTCTTTCATTGATCATTGATGAACATGCGGTTTGCAAACATTACCTTGTGCTGACATTGGTGTGTGGCTTTATGATGAGCGTTTGAAGATAAAAACTATATGTGCTTGATTTACTGCGTGCTTGTATGCAGAGTGCAAAAATTAACATACAATATATAAAAATACTATAATATAATACCTAGATGCTACGGTTAATTTTACAATACTATAAAATATTCCTGCAGTTATTTATAATGGTGACAATGATCACAGCTGCATTTTGCTTGCTTTTTTGCTTTTCCTTTTCCATACACAAATACTTACACAACTGTGAAGCACAGGTATCAAAACAACAGACTTTTTTGGCTGACATGCTGTTCTTGTTTCCATTTGTGTAGGTATTGCTGTACTGGAGGGCCCAATGTACGCTGTGGGAGGCCACGATGGCTGGAGCTATCTCAACACAGTGGAACGCTGGGACCCACAGGCCAGACAGTGGAACTACGTGGCCAGTATGTCGACACCACGGAGCACCATGGGAGTCACAGCACTCAACGGAAAGTAAGTTGCTTTATCGAACCCAGAGACCATCATAACTTGGCTTGTAATGCTTAAATGTGTATACTATAAGATGAATGCCAGTGTTGGTTCATGATTTTGAAAGGGCTCTGTGTGCCTTAAACACAAGTTTGCTTTTTAAATGACGTAAGGTTTGGTTATTCCAGTGTTAAAATTGCCATACTATTTAAGTGTTCTAACATTTTTGTGCATGTTTTATGTTCTTTTACTAGTCATCCTGTTTATAGACTTTAACATCAAATCTGCTTTTATTTTTGGTAAAAATAAGTAATCACGCAGGAGTAATGTGACTTTGGCAAAAAGAAAAAAGAAAAGAGTATGCTCACCATTAAATATTCTGAAAGTTGATTTGGCGACAGTACTGAAGAGAATAAACACCAAAAATCTATAACAGTGCAGCATGTTTTGCTCTGGAAAATGGTCAACAGTAATGTAATACGTAACTTGGAATAGAGCATGCAACAACAGAGGCATGGTTATGTAACTCACAGTGCACTGGTCCAGGAAAAGCTGAAGTGCAGCATTAGTGCAGGAATAGTTTGAAAACATTATACTTTTTGAATGCAGAATCAACCTCTGTGGTCTCTGTGTGAGCTCAACTACAGTGTGGCTGTGAAGTAGTCAGCAGTTCTGATTAGTGTGGTAATTTATGCAGTGCAATCTAGACTCTGTTAAAGCAAAACACTTTATGTATTTGTATGTATTAAAAGCCTTACAACACTATTTGAAAGTAAATTAAGCAAAGAACAGACCAGCTCCCTACCTAATTTAAATATGTTTGTGTGCTGAAGGTGGAAAGAGGCTGCTGCTCGGCTCCATCCAGTATTCAGCGTTAAAGTCGATGCTGAGTTATTTCTGCATCTAGGTCAAAAATAGACAACAAGGAAACTGTTTCCCTAGCCTCTACTTTCTTGCTGTCGGGCCTGTGAGCTACAAGCACTGAAAACACTGATGTGATCTTTCTGGGAGGGAACACTCTCAAGGAAAGAACCTTTGAACAGTGCTATCCACTGCTCACTGCTGTATCTTATAAAACCTGTCACATTATCACTGTTCTGTTATCATTTTTTTTTTCAATCTGACAGCTGATGGGAGCTGCCAGATTCAGTACTGTGTTTGTGCTATGTGCTAGATGTATGAGATTCTGAAGCCATTTTGTCATATTTCTCAGATTGTTTGCAGTAGGTGGTCGAGATGGCAGCTCATGTCTGAGGTCAATGGAGTGCTTTGATCCTCACACCAACAAATGGAGCATGTGTGCTCCCATGGCCAAGAGGAGAGGAGGAGTGGGTGTGGCGACATACAACAACTTCCTGTATGCTGTAGGCGGACACGACGCCCCCGCTTCCAACCACTGTTCTCGGCTTTCTGATTGTGTAGAGAGGTCGGTGTATGCTTCTTCTTCTTCACACAAACACAGGAATGTAGCATAAACGGTTTGGGATTGCAGTTGATGGAGTCATGGGTGGGGGCGAGACTTTCTAATCAGAACAAAAGGGAGTTCAACTTTCCTTGATTCCCACCCTGTTCCTGCATTTTGAGACAAGCCTGTGTTATGCTACAAGATACTCCAGCGTAGAGGTCATAGTTTCCACACATAGTTTCATTTCATAGTATCTGGCACCATCTGGTGGCCATATTATCCTCCTGACTCTGAACCTGGTGTGACTCACAGTCAAGGACCACTTTTTCAGTAATTCACTGCTAAAAATGCTTTCACATTAAAAAAAATTTGAAATTTCACCTTAATTTTACAGACTAGCTGAGTAAATAATCTATGATTGCTGCAACCTTCAAAGTAACATCAAGCTGATTTAAATAATGGTGATCTTGAAAACAGTGATTCATACTCACTGAAAAGCAGCTTAGGTTATTCAGCTCTGAGGCCTCTTACATGTTTCATTAGACGTTTTACTCAATTTAACCAATATTTCATATGAAATAATTAATAATATAGTTTATTAGTACCTACACAGTCACATGTTTGTGAGATTATGGCCCATTCACTTCACATCATAAAGGGTTTTGCCACTGTAGATCACGTCGTGTCACAACATTATTTGCATTTTTTTTGTTCAAAAAGGCACAGGTCATGCTTCAAACCTTGGTATAACCAAGTGTCAGTGAGACACTTGGTTTTACATTTAAATGACTTCATTACCCAGAAATCTGTGGATGTAAATCAGATAATGTTTCCTCATCTTCCTGGTCAACATGGTGCAAAACAATCTTTCCATCTTCTGCCTTCACTGATTAGTCCAGCTCTCTCTGGACGTCAGCTGCTGTTCAAGAGACAATTTTCCTTTTAAGTTTCAATTTGGTTCCCTCTCTGTGTTGAAAGGAGCTGCCACTGGTGACCATTCAGACATCAGTGATTAAAGAGGGCAAACATAAGGATGTCTCATTTAGTGGGGATGGGACATAGCTTCCCTCATGAGATTCAGGCTGATTGGATGAATGATTTCATCTTGTTTCATCACACCAAGCACAATGCAAAAACAATCTTTTGACCAAATATTTGAATTCCAGGTATGACCCAAAGACAGACACATGGACCACTGTGTCCTCCCTCAGTGTTCCCCGGGATGCAGTTGGTGTTTGCCTGCTGGGTGACAGGCTTTATGCTGTGGGTGGATATGACGGTCAGTCGTATCTGAACACCGTGGAATCCTACGATGCACAGAACAATGAGTGGACTGAGGTAATAAAACAAATTTTTTTTGTAGTTACACACTGTAGTTTGAATATTCAAGATACAAATTAGACATTCTACAATCACTTCGACATTTAAAATTTTTTAAATGAGCTTGTTTTGGTCTGAATGTCAAGGTTCCATTTAACACCCTGAAGGAGCTTAAATCTGAATACTGAATCATTGAATACTTTCAACATTTTATAGCTTACTTTTCTTTTCTTTTTTTAAAAAAAACCCCATATATTTTCCAATCTTGCCTCTGTAACCCTCTTATCTGCATGATGTGAAATGGGATTTTTTTGAAGAGAGTCTAAGATGAGAGGCTGCATGTTAACCTCTCTGTCTTCCTGTAGGAGGTCCCTCTCAACATTGGCAGGGCAGGCGCCTGCGTGGTGGTGGTGAAATTGCCTTGAGCGCTTTGTCTCACAACAGCACGGGAAGCAAATGAGAGAGGAGCGAAGACAAACAGTGGACAAACAAAACACAGAGATCAAGGACACGTCCTTCGAGAGTCATGTTTTCTTTCTTTCCTTTTTTTCTCCTTTAACTTGGCTCTCCAGAATTTTTCAGAGAGAAACTCAGACAGAGCCTTGCCCATAAACCATTGTTTCTATCATTAGTGGACATGTCTGCCCACATGGGAGGACTACACATTCTCCACATTCTCAACCGATCAAGAATTTTCATAGATTCAGCTAAGCTGTAGCAAGAGAGAATGCTTTGTTGAACTGGTTTCTTACACTAGTTTTATGAAAAGTTCACTGTATGTTCACAAGATTAAATGTAAAAGTTACATTTTAAGTAAATAAGGCTGTCGGTTAGTTTACATCTTTACAGAGAGTTTTCTTATCAGTGCCATCACATACAGTATATTTTTTGGTTTATATCTCACTTTATAGTCACTCAAATGAAAATTGTTATAATACATTAATGTAAACTTGTACCAGTGTCTTCCCTTAGTGGTGGGTGGTCTGAACAGATTCATGCTTTTCACCACTGTGAACACTGAGGGTGATGATGCTCCACGCCCGTTTGAAGAACAGGCATGAAATCGAACTTTTTGCTGAACACTATATTTGGACATTTCTTCTTTTTGTATTGAGCCTGTAGCTACAGAACACCAAAGTCATTTGCTTGTCTTAGAAGTCTTGTTACACATTCAATAAAAGTTTACAAAGTTGTGAATTGCAGAAGATATATCATATTGATATTTCACATTGCTGTAAAGATTTTTTTTTGTGAATTTTCAAAAACTACATTTGTGTTGACTGAATCATGCCTAAACCAGTGCATCCTGGTGACTTCTGTTATTATGATCATTCTTTCGTCTTTACTTCTGGGCATGCAAGCTAAGCGAATGTTTTATTTGATTTAAACAATATTATATATCAAGATCACCGTCTGTTCTGTATTTTAAAATATATGATGCCTTTTGGGTCATGTAGATGATCTTGTCATTCATAGCTCAACTGTTGGATTGACCCAGAGGAAAGAGCAAAGTTGCACCAGGTGCACCCAAACCATCTATCTGAGAGATGTTTCACATGTGCATCACTGATGTGACTTTGAGTCAGATTTTTAGATTTGTAGCTGGGTCAGCTCATAAAAATAAAACAATACCAACTTTTGTTGCAGTGAGAACAATTTGTAACTGTAATTATATCATGTTTTCTGGGGCCAAACGTTAATTTTTAAGCTTTTATCATAATTTTGTACAGCATGCAAACCTGTAAATAAAATGACCCCAGTCTTCTCTGCATGTTCATATCCATGTTTAGAGCTGAATGTGGCCTCTCCGCAGGCAGATTTTAATTTCTCTTGTTCCTCTGCTTTAAGTAAACTGAACTAAATCTTTGTCTAAACAGACTTGAAAGCTACTTTGATGTCAACATTAACCTCAGTTTTCTTCTCATTGCAGCACCCACTTTTTAAATCAAGCAAACATGTTTGCTGATATGACTTTTTTTCCACATCTCTCATCAACAGACTGCAGACCAACTGCTATTGCTTGCCTTTGTTTTTGTTTCATTGTTTACCTTCCAAATAGTTTCAACCCTCCTCTTGCTCATTTGGTTAGATCTGGCTGCTTTTTACATACAAAATGCTGTCTTATGTGTCCACATGCACAGTTCAGAAACATGCGGGTCATTTCAGAACACACAAATATTCAACAAACCTTTATCTTTTTGATTATAGGGGCAAAGCCCAGAAGCAATCCATATCACAGCTGATGTACAGATAAATCTCCTTCTTTCTTACCTAACTTTCTATTTCTGTTTATCTGCATCTTCTCCTGTCAGATCTTATAATGGAAATCAATAAAGGATAATAGCTTTCACCTAAGTTCACCTCTTCAGAGTATAATATTACTGAAAGCTCCAAGGTCTAGAATACTTATCTCAATACATCTCTGCCCAATTAATTCAAAAACATTGTGCAATGACTGTAGAAACATGAAACCATAATAATGAAAATAGCTTTATATAATGTGTCTCTACACTGGGAGTGAATGTGGAACACAATATGAAACTTACTGTTTTTTATGTTCATTTCTGTTAGCTCACAAATCCACTTCTGTTAGACTAAACTGTTTTGCCAACAACAAGTCTAGTTTACACCGAAAGGTTTGGAACTGCCATTTTAAACACACAGTAAATACTGAGAAAACCAACATCACGTGATGAGAGTATGATGTGATGCACTACCTCAAAGTCATTTTAAATGACCAAAGAAAGCTGTCCTTTATCCTACAGCGCACTATTATATCATTTAAACGAGCTGCAATTGTGACATAATGATTTGAATAAAAAACTGCTTTGTTTTAACTGAAGTTGAACAACTCTGATATGGAAATCCTACTATGATTACCCTTAAAATCCTATTATTATTCACCCTCTGAGGTATGTAACATGATCTACATCACTTGTATTAAAACACATCACTTTAAAAGATGATCCGTAGTTCCGCTTAATGTATCGCAAGAATTTGACGTGTTTGATTATAAAACACACATTAAAGTCAGAGTGCATAACATTACATCACATCAAGTGTGTCAATTCAAACCATAAAACAGTCCTACTCTAATCAATTAGTATGTAATTAGAATGTGGCATTTCATCATTTAGACAAATACATATAATGTTTGTGCTGGAGTTATTTTTCTCACCCATCCAATGATGCACTTGATGGTTTCTTCAACAGATCAGCATTGACTGAATATCTTGTACACAAGCTGATTTATTTTAGTTTGATTTATATTTAGTGTGATATTTATTCTAATCATTATCTACTCAAGATGTTAATCTCAGTGTTTTAGTTGATGAGAAAAAGTCACTTTATAATGTCATATTACATGGTGCTACAGATTTTTTTTTCTATGAAACTGGATGGCCAGGGCAACGTATTTAATTGTTATTAAGAACAACAACAATAACAACAACAACAACCTGAGGATGTTTTACATTGCAGCAAACATTAAACTTGAACACCAACATGTCAAAGCAACTTGCAACACAGAACGAAATGCATGAGACATGAAGTAGTGGTAGGAGATGTGACTCACGACCAGTTCATCACAGGTCATAATGCAGAACAGTGTGGATGCAAATGATTCATAGAGGAGTTAACATCTACAGCACGCTCCCTCTCTCTCTCTCTCTCTCTCTCTCTCTTTCTGTCTGTCTGTCTGTCTCTCTCTAGTGAAGCTCTGCATCACTCTCTTAAACCAATTAATGTTGTTTTCATAATGTCTGATTTCAGGGGGTGCTGCAGCCCACTCAGCACCCCCTACTACCTGCACTGATGAGTAATTGGGAGAAAATGAAACATCAAAGCAAGGTTTATATTTTGTACTGCTTTGTCATTTACAAATGTGTTCATCACTGCAGGTTTTTTAAGCAAAATTAATATTAAAAAATTAATGTCATGAAGTAGTATTGTTTCATTGTTAAAAGAATCAAAATAAAATCTAATGCACCCAACTGACTGTACTTTTTAAACCCAGAAATATCACAAAAGATAAGATGTAGACAAACCAATGATTAAAAGACCTTTACACAAATTTGATGTGAATTTTGAGCCTTCAGTGTAGAGCAAAATAATACAAAAAGTGAAAATGCGAAAAGGATTCTTTGGTGCAAGGTCCCATAAAGAATTTATGATGTCAACTCAGATATTAAAACTATATTCAAAGCATGAAAACAAATTATTAAAGTATGCACCCATCCATTCTGGTTTATTGGTTTTGTTGTTGTATGTTTTCATCAGTATCACTCACATGCTGTTAGCTGTGTTCACAGTGATGTAATCATATAATAAATTATCAAAAGAGGGTGCTGTTGCACTGCAGAGAACATATCTAACCATACTTAGCACCGTAAACGGCAAATCAAAGATCTCCAATACCATTACTGTTCATAATAAATGTCAACTGGCATTAAGAATGCCAAGGACAAATACTTGAGCTAATAACCCTGCATAATTATTGAGACATGATGATGAAATGTTGGGAAATTGGATGTTAAGGCGTCTCCTTCTCTTGCTTTCAAGTGAGCTTCTTGCTGAGTTTTAAGGGAAGCATGAAGCCTGTGAGGGAGATGAGTTCTGACTTGAGAGATGATTTTTCAGGTTTTAAGGGGATTCTGGCATCACAAAAGTTAGAACAATCTCTCATAATGGTGTGACAAATGTAGACATATTGTTATATTTTTGCGTTCTGCTCCTAACCTCTTTTTTTAAAAAATTGTTTTAGCATTGGGGGTGCAGTCCTCTCTTATATTTTACTCTTTTTTCATGACAGTGAGCAGAGAGGGAATGTGATGAGAGAAAGACGCAACAGCACAGCATGAGTTGCAAACATTGTACTATATTGATTGTTGGGTGGGAAGACATGCCATATGTGTATTGGGGTACTTTCTTATATAATGTATACTTTTGGATTGTGGAGGATTGAAAGTTCTTGTAAATTGGAAATTATTATTTTACAAAGATAACATGTTACAGGCACAGACTTTGGACCTTACCAAACACTTTTTCTTCTGCCAGATAAATGATAACGCTGCATAATTGTTTGCTGTCAAAATGATGTCTCAGAACTTCAGTACAGATCTGTTGGCCTAATGCTCACTGAAGAATGCCTGAAAAAAAGGATTATGATGGTTTATTTGTCAAAACACTGAGTTCTAAGAAAGACTGAGAATAAAAAAAAGAAAAAAAAAAACAGCATGCGAGGGATCATCCTCACCATGGGGACAAAAGACAAGATGGATCCCTCCACAAGTGCCACAACAAACTGTCAACTTAGAATAAGATTGTCTCGTCAGGGCGGCTTAAATAAGCCTGTTAACATGGCACGTTTGACATCTTGCAATGGAGTGCCATGTCAGGCAAAATGTTGTGTCTTCTCTTCCCAGGTGATGGAAAATTGATTTTACACAGCAACATTTTTTTGTCAAATGACTGATTTCAGAGAGAGACACATATTTAAACATACTGCAGAGGCAGCAGGACGGCATCCAGCTGCAGAAATGTGTGTTTCCCGCGTGCCAGGTGAACTTGAGAAATCATCTGCTTGAGGAACTACGCTACAAACTACAGGCTGTAAGTGACACTGACGGTGATAAAGTAGTTAGCTGTGCTTTCATGAGTCCAGTGCTGATACAAAGAATGACAGTTGCTTTTCTCATCTGATCAAAGGCAGCAGGCAAGTGCTGTAGAATGTTTCTCCCTCCGTCCTCCCCCCGAAACCCTGTCTCTGTCTAATGATAGTTGAATACATTGTCATCTCATTATCTTTGAAGAGGGGAAAGATCCCTCCCGTATGAGTGGGCACTGTGTCTCTTGCCATCAGACGGGCCCTAAGATTGGTGAAGCGCATTCTCGTCTCATTATGTTGAGTGAGAGATATCAGACACATCCCATCTGCCTAACGCCTTCCACACACATGCCGCCATGCCTCAGCCATACAAGCAGGGAGAGAAATACCGTGAGTAGCTTATCTGTGAGTCTGTAGCTCAGCTGCAGTATTCCAGGCAGGTTCGTACACTGATATTAACTAAATCACTGCATGGTTAAATATCACTGTCAGTATCAAGAGAACTTAGACTTACATTTGATTGGATGAATATGTGCGGGGCTGCTTTTTATTTATTTATACATTTTTTACAGTGGTAACCATCAAAGAGCCCCTGAGCCTTAGACATGCGTCTAGTCTGCATCTCATATCATCATTAATATTGCAGCATATTGGGTAGTTTATTTCTTAATGGTTTAAAACTAGTACACAAAACCCATTTACCCCCTGGCAAGTGGCTGCAAGCCTTTTTCTGGTTCCTCCTGACAAATGAAAAGAGAACAAAATCTGCAGTCCCTCCCAATTTTCCAATTTGCAAATGCTCTCTGAAGCAAAGAAACAGCATGGATAGGAAAAAAACCCCCAAAAAGAAATCACACAATCTGATGCAACAGCACCAAAAGTTTAAAACACAAAAATGATCATGAATGAATATGATTAGCTTCATATACAGCAATTCTTATATCTGCTGCATATGTGCTTTTTAGATTTTTTATTCTGTACATACAGTAAAATTACATTCAGGAAATCTTTTGGTACTCGTGTGACTATTCTAACATGAATGAATGGTGCTCAAAGCCAAAAGCCAACAACAACTTGTGACAGAAATGCCAAATTGGCCCCAGTTTCTCTTGACTGGCTATAACAGATGTCATGGGCCGATTGCCAAAACATCTTATCGTGGACACAGTACAGTGAAACCACAACACTGATCTACATGATGAATGTCAGATCAAAATGAATCCAGCCATGGTTTTACCAGCTTTGAATTCATGCATGGGGAAGCCTGTCAGGGGCGAGAGATGATGTGGACACTGGCTCTCACTGTTTGTCAAGATTTTACATCCCTCCCCCTCGCTACTCGTTTGAAGCTAGTCATCTGCTGTCTAGCAGCTTGCTGCCAATACGCCGGAGAATCTAGATTCAACATTTGTGGACTTCTTACAGGAATGAATGCAATTAGACTGTTTTGTGGGTGTAAAGCATCCCTTCGCATACACCATGCAATCTATCATTTTAATGGGCCTCAACTTTCCCAGGAAACATGCTTTAATTTGGTAACTACACTTGTCTATTCCTTATGTTATGTGTCTAATTCCGACAGTAAACTAGTGACCCATCAATGGCACTTTTTTCATAGCAGTTTTGCCTCTTTAGAAGGCTGGGTGGAATAAAGAAATACAGAACTAAGAGAAGACTTTTGAAAGCTGAGCATCAAATGATGTTTTGACATCAAATGGAATAATGAGGAAGCATCAAACCCTGAAAAATATCACCTACGCATGCAGGCCGATGCTTTAAACGAGATCTGTTGTTTGTTTCCTGACTGATACAGCTGTGACAACAAAGTTGCTCTTGTCCAACTTACTTTCTTAGTCTTTACAGCATCCATAATTCAGAGACCATCATGTCCACTTCAATAACACAAGCGCTCACTCCATGAAGGACACACAATATACATTTTACTGCCTCTTTTTTTCCAGATAAATCTTTGCAATGGGAGGAAAACAAATCTAGTGTTTCTTGTGTGCCACTATTGTGTCTGCTACGCCTCTTACCCCATATGATCTTTCTCTTTGCACATTACTGCTGCCCCTGCAATGCCCGCTTACGAATTGCCTCCAGAGCTAAATCACTTCCTTTGTCAGACACGACTGCCTTTCTCTCCCAGACCCATTGCTTACTGCTATTGTTAGTGAAGATGAACAGCCCACGACAATTAAAGGTGTGGACCATTACTTCTGCTGGAAGGAAGGTTAGGCCTCATGCTTTACAGCCTGAGAGAGAGCACTGCCGTATCTACATCTGTCATCCAGACCCACAATGGAGAGCCTTGGAATGGATGAGGAGCCAACAAATGTCCACTGCCGTGCATGCTTTTGGTCAGGGATATACAGGCAAGTCTGAGGTCTGAAGAATGCAGGGTAAGATTATTATGCACAGTGAAAATGAGAGAAATGTGGTCTACTGCAAATAGGGAAGGTAAATAGGGAGAAAAAAAAACGTTCAACACAACACAGAGGAAATTCCCAGGGTACACTAACAAATTAATAGATATGACTACTACTTGCATTATAAACCTGTAATGTTGGTCAAAATTTACTATAGTTTATTGCAGATTTTAGGGTTTTTAAAAACAGATTTAAAAAAAAAAGACTTTTTGTAGTTTGCCTTTATTTTTTGTGCCCCTTGTATGACAGAGAGTGTATGTGTATCTGTGCTAGGACAGAAAACACCTTGCAGAGCTTATCTATGTCACTGTTGTGCTCCAGATTAGTTCACTGCTAAATGATGATATGTACTATAAAATATGTTTTTGCACAGGTAAGAGTACCATATTAGGCTATGGTGGTGGCTATGATAGGTCTGTCCATGAAGCTGCCTGTGTGTGGGCCTCAAACTTCGGCAGTGAGCTGACATGAAACTCTGTGTGAAACCAGAGCTTTGTGCTGATGCCACGCTTTCACTGGGTACAACCCAGAGACCCAGAGTGTGTAAGATCATAAAGAAATGCTGATTATCTTCATATTCATGGGGTTATGCATTGTGAATATGACTCCTCGGGTCAGACTGTCAACACAGAGCTCAGGTTCTCAATCACGGCACAGGGTGTTTTGGTGACACCAAGACAACTATCGGTCCCCACCCACCCTGGTTGCTGGATTTGGTGATGGTAACTTGTTCCACCAAATTAAATTCAAACTAAAAGGTCACCATTTAGACACAATGGAGGGGGTCCAACACCAATTGCAGATGTTCATAAACTGAAATTTCAAAGATTTCAAGTTTGCAGTTTATTGCTGCACAACTACAGTGAAGAGAATGGTGTCAGATTTTCCTTGTTATAGGTACAGTCACATGACATATCTATATATATTTTTAATTAAACAAATATGAATTTGACTTTACATGCAAGTCTGGGATAGGTGTATGTGCTGGAAGCAATAACGATTTGTATTAGTGGCTAGTGTAGGTGTAATTAGCATCAGTGTTAGCGTTTAGTACAACCAGTTCACAATGGTGCAGGTTAGTTGAATTGTCATTTAAAATCAAATGTTTGTACATTTAGAGGCAAAAAGTGTGGTGAGGTTTTTAGACTTTGTAGAGGTAACAATGATGAACAATACAGTACAGTTATATAAGGTCTTGTGAGCCTTTTTGAAGCCTTTTCATCCTTATTTACCATCAAGAGTGGTAGCACAGCTGATGACATTGATCCAGACAATAATATGAATAAATAATAAAATGCTGTTTGTTGTGATAAATATATTTTGCCCCGGTAACTCCTGTAATTAAATGTGTTGTACCAGTCTGGATCAAGTGTTTCCGCAGCAGCATATTACTTAAATGAATGGAGGTGAGGCAGCAAGCCTCAAAAGAGGAGAAATGTGACTCCCTCTGACCCCAAAATTGTCTTAATTAATGCTACATGTTAGGTCCATTCACCTGGTTTATTAACTTTAGCCACTGATGAGCCTCCATTTAGGAGTCACCTGGGTTTTGCTCATACTTGGAATGTGTTTGAGACCGACAACTTCAGCATTAGGATGGGACCTCTAGAGTGCTGTTTAGCTGGCTGTTACTGGACAGTAAATACCTCTCAATTGTTGGCCGACTGCTTGTTAAACCATAATGTCTCATTTTATATTTCTACAAGTGTTACACAGAAGGCTTGCTGTGTGGTTGTGCAGCCTGTGGTGTTGTTTCAAAGCCGCTTTGACCGATTTAGGCTGAATAACAGAAGTAAGGTAACAAGCAATTGATCACATATTTCAAGAAACTCTCATCACTGGTTGTAAATGTGTGCGTTTGTTTTTGTTGTGTATGACTTCCAGCATTTCTAGACTTTTCTGGTTCTTTTTATATGCAGCCGGTCTCTTTATGCTGCCTAAGTGTCAGATTGGTAAGTGTGTTTTCTTGATTTGTGTTTTCTCCAGTTGCAGTGCGCTGCGCTCTCACAGCTGCCCTAAAATAAGGTTACAGGGAGGAATATGCAAATGATAACGCATGAAATTTACCAAACTATAAGCTCAATATATTACTGTCAAGCCAGTATGATATAATTACAGCAAAAACTGATTTCCAGCATTTTAGTTTAGTTCATTCTTAATATTGCTTTCTGCTTGTTTATTCTGTCTGTGTTTAGGTACAATTCCCTGTGAGATGTGTAGGACCGCTTTAAGGCACACAGAGATATCTGCAACCAAAACAGAAAAAACTGCACTTTATTACACTGAGATTGTGCTGTTGTGAGAGTTTTTCCTTTCATAGTATCAACAGAAGATTTTAAAACACCAAAACTAATTAAATCAATAATAATGTTAATAGGGAAAATGCTAAATGTATATTAGTAAACTGTAATTCATAAAATAGTTACTAAAGTTCCAGACAACTGATACTAAAATCAGGAAAATTAATTAAAGTAGGGAACAATTTGTAAACCTAATCTCCTTTGATGTTTTAGCTCAGTCTGATTGCAACTGAAATATTTTTACTAAGTACATAAGTGAACTTCAAGTAATCTGTTAAGTATACAAGTGAACCTGATGTAATTTATTAAGTCTATAAGTCAACTTTATATCATTTATTATGCACATAAGAGAACTTGATGTAATTTATTGTGAGAATGCTATATTGCTTCTGTGAAGCAATGTATTTTCCCCAGGAAAGTCCTGCCAGACACAAGTGATTAGAGTTACAAAAAGGAAAATTCATTTATGTAAAAACGTAACGGATTACTTTAATCTTTAAATCACTTCAAATCCTTCACATGTATTGTACAGTAATATGTTCTTAATTCAAAAATCCCATAGAGAAAGACAGGTTAGGTCAAACCTACTTTACATCACTGAAGACAATACAGATGTAACACACGCACAGGGATGACAGTGTGTGAATTGGACAAGAGAATGAAAGTTCTAAAGTGATAATAATGTGCAAGTGAAATTAAGTCATATTGCAACACCGAACACTCTCTCAGCTGTAGGCAATAGTCTAAAACTACCTACAGATGGGATCTGAACAGAGACACAGCAGGGTTGATTTAATCAATTTTTAGAACATTTTGTTTCTTGCTTAACCCCAGGCGATCAGCATCATACAGACAAAACCCACATGGCAGCCATATTGCCAGGAGGATTGCCCACGGTGGACAAAAGCTGAACCTCTCTTATCCTCCTATAGCCTGGTGTCTGAATCTGATAGCATATGCATGCTGATAACAACTTGAAAAGATTAATTCCCATCTTACTACACATTTTTTTTGCCGGAAAATCTCTTGTACTCAAAGTAGCCCGAGTCTCTTGTTACATAGCCTTTAGCTTAGTAAAAAAAACTTTTCCTTCAAATTCATCCTGAGGCTCAAGCCTGATACCTCTGTTTGACGTGCAGAGGTGTTAAATTATTTAGGTTGAATCTCTATTTTGTTATAGAATGGAGTTGGAAGGAATACTAAAAGGTGCCAAGTTACCCGCTGAAGGCTGCTTTTGGTGCATTAAATACAAGATATTGACCTTGTAAATAGTGGGCTTGAACACCTGATCATTACATAACTTAATGTTTCCCCAGATTACCCTGAGGCACATCGCATTTTAGCATGTGAAAGTGTTCTCAAGAAAAAAAAAATCTCAAGTGGGTCGTGCATGTGGGCTGGCTTTTAATGACTTTAATCTCAATAGTCAGTGTCAGCATGCAAAATGGTAAAGCAGGCTAATGTTTATATGTTGATATGTGCAAAATAGCGCTACGCAGGCTTTGAAGAAATAAGAGAATTATAACACCAAAAATTGAACCAAAAAAAGCAACAAATAAAATGCAAATGCGAATAAAGTGAAAGCTACATTTTTGATATGTTCTCCTTCCCTCTTTCTCTCTCACTGTACTGTATTCCTTATGTCCTTCACAGCACAGGCAACCATGCATAAAGACCAGGCTTCCCAGCATGCCCCAGGCTTTCCAACATAGTTGCCAGCAGGATGCAACACTGTGAAAGGTGCTGCCTCTTTAAGTCTCCTGTGTGGCATGTTAAGCAATGGTAATCTGCCGCAGTGCAGACAATAAATTCCACTGCATAACTAAGCGTCGCCATGACATCGTACCTGGATGGAATATCATATGGGCAGATAGAGGGATAGGTGGATGGAGGCCGTGCCCCTTTCAGAATAAATATGTGTCCCCTGTGTTGACATAAAAAGGAAAAATCTGATGGCTTGTAGCGTCACCACTTGTCCATGTGCAATATTGGAGAAAAAAAATTGGACTGTACATTAATTATTTCCCTTAGCTTAGTGCCGGTTTGGTCAGCATGCGATTCATCTGTTCAGTGCAACAATGGAGCTCAATGCTATGACAAATCTGAGGGCCTGGGCTGTCTTCCCAGTTCCCAGAAGCTTAATAGTGTGCCATGTGGAATGATGTAATGCTAAAACACTGCAAAACTTGAGTGCTCACCAGCTTTAGTGAGGGCAGGGGAAAGAGGGAGAGACAGACTGAAGAGAGAGTGAGAGAGAAAGACAGAAGGAGACTCAAAGGGCCTGATTACTGCATATCATCGAGAATACAACTTGTACCACACAAATCTCCAGTGAGATCCCCATACTGTTGGAGGATGATAACAGAAATGAAAAGCTAGTTTGTGTTGGGGCTCTCTTAACACAGCCGCTTCGCAGGGTTGAGGAAAGTGATCTTCGAATGTTCACTGCATGACTTAGACAGCGACTCTGCAGTTATTTGACAAACTGAAAGCCATTTCAGGCTGTCACAAGCAAAATTATTTGGAACACCCTGTAGCAAGGACCTATAATCCTCAACAAAGAAATGTTATTATTCACAACAGTGTGAAAAGAGACACAGCAAAGCTGCCCTGCACTAAGTGTGGGTTTTGCTATGGGGTTTTGCTATTTTTTCTCATTTTTTTCATAAAAGATATTTGACTGGCATTTTTTTCTTTTTACTTATTTTAAGTACCGAAGATTAAAGTGTGGTACTCTATAGCAAGCACAGTAACACTTGATAAAACAGCTCTTTGCATAGATATTGCTTCTTACATAAAGGGAAACCAGTTAATGCAATTTAAATGTGACATCATGCTGTCAAATGCAATGAGAAATGCTAAATCAGATGTAGTGAAATTCAGAGATTATTGCTCAATTGTTCTAATCCATTCATATGATTTCTTCCATTAATGTGAACACCAAACCTCAACCTGCAATAATAATTATTCAGATTGTGTGTGGACATTACACATCACGAATACAAGATTACCTTAAAGTCAGCTTTCTAGGGAAAACAGTAAACCTGAGATATTAAGCCATAGAGAGATAAAAAAATAAAATAAAAGCGTGTCACTGCTTACGGCCTCAGAACATTAAATTCTACTTTGTTGAAATTGAGGCTAAACATCCAAATAATGTTAATAAATATCTATAAACAATACAAGAATAATATTTTCTTCCAAGAAGTTTATGTAACCCACATCACTGTCGCATTCAAATCACTTGAAATGAAAATCTGATATGATTATTTTTATCTGCCACTGCAGTCTGTGGACATATTTCAGCCTCATCTCACACTGTGCAAAATATACACAAGGAATACATATCAGATCTCGATCAGAGAATTCCAGAGAATAATTGTCGCAATGTGCAGTTTTTATTATATTACCAACCAAATTACATTATATCATTAGGTAACATAATTGCACTTTGTTTTTTTCAAACATTAGATCCGAGGAACAGCATAATGAGGGCTGATGCTTAAAAGGTCTCGTAAGAGTAGTTTCTTCATGGTAAGTCTTTATTATTGCTTGGTACAGAAATCAATTACAGGTTTATAGAGATTCTTGATCCCTTATGGGGAATTCAGCAAGGAGCACTTTGCATTTTTACAGGTCTTCAGGATTTCGACAGCAAATAAAAATGTTCACTGGTGACATGTTCGAGGTGTTTCAGGAAGCTGAATTCATGCAGGGACAAGCCTCTTAATAATAATAATGATAATGATAATGATGAAATCCAGCTCCAGTGTAATTCTTGCACCAAGTCATGAGGACTCCATGCAATAGTGCGTATTGAAATTCATTTTTTGTGGCTTTTTGGGGGCTGTATGAGAAACTTGGTATCCAGCATTCATGGTCGATTTTCTATTTCAATTCAGATCCCAGACCAATTTGTTGCAGCCCGTAGAAACACGCTCTTTACTATGCATGGCGTTCTAATACCCTTGGCCCTTTTTGGACAAAAGGCAGAGCAGAGAGCCAGGGGCATTTCATTTCATGCTCTGCCTCCTCAACCCCAGATGTTCACCTCGAAAACATCTCCACTGATACAGGTAGAAGCTTAATGGCCTGCAAATTGCCCCAAGCTCAGGTAATGAAATGCAACCTCTGTATAATTTTAATTGAGAACTCTGGATGGAAATCAAATGATAATGTGCTCCATGCATGGGAAGTTTTCAGGTAACAGTGAAATTTGTGTCTGGTGTGTAAGTGCAGCTTGGGTTAAGGTAAATGGCTTTTCCTTTTGAGCCCCTTGTCATTTTAATTGTGGATTGCACGGTGTAATAAACAGGTTGGTCATGACTTAGCATCTGGTAAATGAAGCAGAGGATGTACACACCTCTGAATGCACAATGGTGCTCCATATTTACAATTCAATCCGACAGGGTGCCTATTAGAAGGCATAAAGCTGCTCAACTGTTAGATAAGATACCCTCAATAACCCCCCCCATCACACCCCTCCCCCTCGAGACACATCGCACACACTCAGACGTACACTTAATTCCTGCGCTTAACATTGTTCAGTCAGTTCGTTTTCATTGATATTACATGTTTTGTCTATGTGAGACATTACAAATTGTCCTGTTTGTTGTACTGAATGAAGACCAATACAGAGTAGTTCTCTCATACGTAATCACCTAGTTTTATTCCAACAGGGATGCAGTTCACAGCAACCCAAACAGCTGATACTTGTGGAATAAAAACCTAGACTTGAAAATCCCCAAAGTGTTGGTGTTAGAGCCTGTGTATGGCTGTCCACGCAGTTAGCCAGAGAAAATGTATTTACTTTGGCCTGTTGTCTTTTCACTGAAACTTAATTAGAGTTATTGCGTGATATTTTGATAGAAGACGTATTGGGACAAGGAGGAACTTTTCTCAGTAGGGCTACAAGCACATTGGAGAAAGCTCCTATAAACATTAACTGCTACTTAATCCTATGTTTAATTGGAGTAGTGTTGCAGATGACCTGACTAATATTCATGCTTCTTTTGTCTCTGTTTCGGTCACAACCAGCTCTTCAGGGACACCGCTGGCTTTTCAGCTGTTAAATTCTTCACTGTTTTCACCACCCAGTGTTGTGACTACCTGCTACTGGAAACCTGCAGTGTCAGGTGATAATTCGTTGTTGGCTTAACACCTTTCACATTGCACTTGGTAATCTTTTTCATTATTGATACAAAAATATTCAGTAGTGCAACTTCAGCAAAATCATTATTAGCAGCTTTTATTCAGTCATCTTAGTCCACTGAAAAACTAGGTTTATACAACAAGTTTGTTGACTAAAAGCTGATCCCAGTCAACCTGTAGCGCTGCTGCAGGTGAGGGACGTGCTGTGGAAGAAATTATGAGGACCACATGTTGTCAGCCTGTCAAATGAACCCCAACCATTGCAATGTATGTAGCATTTGAACCAAACTTCAGGGACATTGACATGATTTTAAAAAAGGTGTGGATTGTGAGATCCAGATCAAGTGTTTGAAATACTACCAAGAGCCAGGCTTGTGAACAGTTTACCAAAAAGTAATTTATATACAGCAAATTATATGTCTTCTTAGCTGTGTCACTTGACATGAGGTGCAGAAGTGCAAACTAAGTGAAGTACTATCATCTCCAGACACTACTGCTTATTTGTCACCTGTCTCACCTCTCCCAGATGTTCACGAGAGTCCTAATGATGTGTGCTCTCTCTCGCTCCCTCTCAGGAAGAGGATGAAATTCCTGTTCTGCTCTCAAGTACTTTGCACATGTACACACACACAAGCACACACATATACGCACACATAACATACACTTAGGGCATGGATGGACCATATTCGAAAGCCTTCTGACAGGCAGCAGGTGACGGCGCCGAGGCCAGCTGCTCCTGCCCCACCTCTGCTCAGCTGTCCGAGCCCAGAGCAGCCTTTGAACAGCCTATTACCCCAACACAGCACCGGGGGAAAGCAATCAGCTCCAGAGGTACACCGCTCTCACACCAGATGGTGTGGGAGATGAATCGGGCCATTATATTAGTGCTGGATAATTCCTCAGATGAAGCTAATTAAAAAGAAAAATAAGTGTTATCCACCCTCTTCTTACCTCCTTTGCAATCTGAATGGGAACTCCACTGACACTCTTTCACTTCATGTGAGAAAAGAGACAAACAGGCTTTTTTGAGATTCTCTCCTATTCTTTCCTAGCACACATAAAGAAATTAAAAGTTTCCTCACAAAATGAGATAGGCAGCGTTTAAAAAACACATTCTCTTAACAAAAATGACTGACAGCACAATCTGATGCCACTTTTCAGACAACAAAGTAGATGCACGTTACAGACTGAAACCTGCGAATTTTAATTAAACTCAGTATGATCGCAATCTAATGAGATCGTCACCTCATGATTGTTTCATCCCAACATGTTAAAAAAAGCTAAGGGACTGAACACTTAAACTACATGAGCACTTTAGATTATATAGATATGCTTTTATGAAGATATTAAGGACATTAGCAAATGTAATTTTTTATAAATGGGGGAGCGTTCTACAGCCTCTTTAGAGTTAAGGTTTTACAGCAACCTCTTATTAAAAATCCCACCAAATGTCAAAGCACTCATTAAACTACAAAATAGTGGCACAACAACCATTTACATGCATCTTCCTTATTTTAATATCGCTGGCTATAATTCAAGTTTACATAGCCAGCTGTGAAATTAGCTTTGTCTCTGCTGTTGTTTGTAGTCACACCTTTAAAAATACAGCTGAAAAAGTATGTCAAAGAGCTCTGTAAATATGGTACCTGCATTGGCTTAAGCCCAAGCAGACAGAGACAGGCGACACCAGAATGTGAATCTCAGTTAGCTTTAAAGGATTTAGGTAAACTCTGAAACAGTGCTTATTGCTCTCTTATCCACTTTTGTGTTAATGAAAAGCATGTCCTGAATCTGTCAAGGGAGATTAGGTGAATATCATTACTATTGTCCTTTTGCCAATGTAGATTCACTGTATCCACAGGGATTATAGTCCAACCCATCCTAACGTGTATTACCTCTCTCTGCCAAGGGAAACTTAAAAAAAGGTTCAGCTGATGATAAGGACTTGAAATCATGTGTCACAGGAAATTCAGACTGCATGAAATTCAGAGTGGTGGATCTTATTTTTGACGATAGTCCATTGTCCCCAAATGAAAGTACTGAACTTCAGATGGTAGACAGGACTCTTTGACTGTGATTTGTCTGTACTGTTTCACACACAGAACAAACTCTCCAAGACAGATTTTTGTGTAATGAAAACTGAATGAATAAATTTTGACAACTTGGTCTTTGCCAGATGAAAATGAGAGGGGTCCTAATGTTTCCAGTTTATACGATCAACTACAAAAACAGCAACATCCAAATGTATGAGTTGAAAACAGGAGATCACTGATGTAAAGTTGATAGAACTGAGGTACAAACATATAAAAGACACTTAATTAGCCCAGACTCAGACTTAGACGTGGCAAATACACTCTGTTGTGAAGGTGCAGGGCCAGCAGGGGGCGGTAATGATGGGAACAAAGGCTTTCAGTGAAGCAAAATGGGTGACAAGGTCGGCATGGAAGAGTTATAAGTCGAGGAATGGGTCAAACAGAGGGCTCTCAAGCCAGCTCAAACCCATAGTCAACACTGATTTTTAATGAGGTGATCTTTTCATATACCTTATCAAGCAGCTTTCATGCCTTAATCAAACCAAGATGCGACTACATTGAGCAATAGGTTAGACTTTGGTGCCATACCAGTATGCATTTAATACATTTGTTATATTGATGTATCTGATGATTAGTGTGCACATTATGCAGTCCAAATCCTTTGTAGGTGCCCTTCAACTCTGCCCATGGTTTAATGGAGATCCACTTAGTTCGGTCAACAGATAAGAAGAAATATCTTATAGACTTGTCTACTGTCTTATATTATAATCAATATGAAGCTTATTTGTGCTTAAGTCCATCAATACATTACTGTGTAAATAATGTTTCTTCAAAACAAAAACCATTGAAAGTTCATCAGTCCACCAAACTGATCATTTTAAATAGCATAACATAACATTTTCCACTGATTTCCCATCCTGACATCAGTCATCAGTTCTAAAGTACTCCGTGTGTGCTGAGTCTTGCTTTTGTTAGTCTTTGGTGTAAAAAAGTTTTGAACAGCAGCTCCCAGAAATGAGGCGTGCAGGCTTTTCCAAATTCAGTCTTTGAGCTGCTCTGAAAGTTCTCCTGCTTTAGCTCTCAGTGGCCCAACACCACAAAACAGACTCACTGTGTTGATGTTTCCTTTAAATGCCACCAAAATCCATATCAAGGCAAAATTATTCGTATTCAGAACCGCACAGTGCTGGAGCTTAACTCTCAACTTGGGCACTACATCAGAAATATTTAAATCGCTGATCTCTCGCTCCTGCCCCATAGCTTTTGAAATCAGGGGCAAAAAGCTCTTGGCCATAATTCCAAGAAAATGAACAGGCTCACCTGCCAATGCCTGGAGATGCCTTGAGGGCTTTTCCATGAAAAATTACGACAACTGAATTATATTTTTAAATTAATCAAATTAACTATTAGCTTACATTTGCATAAAGTTTCTTAACATGAAGCCATATCTGGACTAGACATTTAATATGGTTTTGTTTAATAATTTAATGGTTTTTTTTTTTTTACAACTTCGACTGATGAAAAATGTTGTAACAATTTCATATCCTTTTGAAATTGGTTCAGAATAAAGTCTATCTTAAAAAAATCAGATTATACACACAATGAAAGATTTACAACAGGATTAAAGCAATCTATAGACCTTTTTTCAGAACTGAAGGTACTTCGTTCACAGCAGCAGTAAATTATGGCACACGTCAGTTCAGAGGAGTGAATCCCAGTTATCAAAGGTCATGCTGCTTAGATGAACACTTCCACTGCAGCCAAAGAAATGTGTAGAATCGAGAGCAATGTTCACTGCACATGTTCAGCATTTTAAAAAACTTGACAAAAAAAAAAAGCCAGCTGAGGATGTCAGCTCAAAATAGAAAAAAGCTGAACACATCCAGAAAATGCAAAGCAGCCAATTATGTAGTCTGTGTAAGTTGGTGTTAGTCGAAAATACATCACAGGCATGCCAGTTGCTGTCTGTGAACTGTTACAGCACATAAACTTTATTATAAGGTGCATGTGCGATGGTCAGCAATGGAAAGGATTCAACAGAACAGTTAACCTCATGTCCGTTACTGAAATCCTATCTTTTTCTGGTTCTATGCAAAGCTTAAACCTGTGATTTATCACTGTTCACTGTTCACTTCTCAATTGAAATAGAATGGAACAATGTAAAACTGAATCAAGCCTTCCTCCAACACTTGTCTATTAATGACAGAAGAGCTAGGCCTTTTTTTGACAGATCCATCACCAGCCCTGTATTAGTCTAAAATCAGCACAGAGCTGAGGGAATTTAAAGTGTGAATGCGTAGTAGCCGAGTGCAAGAATGTCCAACTGTTCCCATCTACTGAATGCAATTTGTTTTAAACCAGCGATGAAGCCAGGAGAAGGATGGTTCGTTTTAAAACACAAAGAATGTCTTCAACAATGTCAGCCTTTTTCACGTTGTAATTCTGATATTACTTGACACACCGAGGATCACCTGCCTGTGTCTTGTCAAGATAAGTTTGGTGCTTCAAACTTAGTTCAGAGCGTTGAAGAGGACTGAAGGCACAAATGAGATTGTCAGCGCCACAGGTTACAGGCTATCCCCGAAGCTAAGATGTGCTTAAAAATTCATAGAGTATCGATCCTTACACTTGAGCGAAGTAAAATACCACATATAAAAGCAATATTGATGTATACAGTACCTGAAGTATAATGTTTAAGATATAAGTTCAAGAGACCAAATTGTGGGTCCAACAGGAGGTCTGCTCAGATTTTAGCTATTACTCCATGTAATAGTCCTCTAACCTTTGTGCAGAACAGCTTTTTTCAGTTGACAAAGAAAGAAAATGAGGGAAAGCTGAAGCATTAGTGCTGTGTGTACCAGCACATTCACTCAATGGCTTCATAGGTGTACTTGTACAATCTAATTTGATTCTTTACAAATGAAACAATGCTTTTGAGTCACACAATCAGAAAGGTATTATTTTAACTACATCTTTATAACTGAGGTTGTAGCTTGCACTGGTGTTGCACTTGACTGCATTATATTCAGAGGTTTTTCACATATTTTGGCCCACCCCATTTACATACATAAGAGGAGCAGAATATTAGCTTTCAATGTAACGCACTCCAGTACAGCAACACCACCCACTACGACCTCAATAATAGACACAAAGTAGAATTATTACCTCTCTGACTGCAAATACTGAAAACTTATATGCTTGGGAAAAGTAGAATCCGTGACACAGCTGTTGCACTGGATCACATTAGATCGTGAATGTGTGCTTAATGAAGTGGTGAGTGTACATTTGAATGTGTTCTGCTTGAAAAACAGTAAATACAAGAAAGAGTGAGAAATATTGAAGTGGATCTAGATACCAGAAAAAAATCAAAAAAGCCCAAATAGACTATTTACAGAAATGCAAGTCGTGTTATCGGAATTGTTTTCTTAGGTGTTTTAAAGAAATCAAGTCGGTCATTTGCTTCTCTCTGTACGACTGTAATTCCAGGCCAGTGCTCAGCCCTGTTTAGCAATAACAACTAATCATGCAAATGGCATCAGGAGTGCCACTTTTGTCTCTCGCAGGTGATACTCTGTGCCCACACAGCACCGGCTTTTACACGAGCAGTGTGCACGCGTCCACGCGAAGACCAGCACAAACGTACACTGAAAAGTACATACTGTAGACAAACATCACGAAATTTCCATACAGTTGTTGTTAACAGCCGCTCCATCATGCAGAGGCTGTCGGACTACATGAGTGGTATACAATCAGCGGAAAAAGTAATCCATAAAATATCCATGCACTTGTCCAAGGTGTAATTTCCATTTCAAGATGTGATTGCATGCAGTTGCTGAGTGAAGTGAATTGGAATACTGTTTACATTTCTTCCCTCGATTGATTTTCTTATCACCAGCTGGATACAGCATGATTTGCAATGTTTTTGTTTTTTTTTCTCGCATCTTACTACTACACATTGCCAAGTTATGGACTGTTTCTATCCAATATTTAGGCAGGTTTTGTTTGTCTCCTATGCTCGAAACTGACACTGCTATTTAATGACCCTATGTAATTCCTCTCCTGAAATCTCAACACTTTGGCTTCGGTCAGAGACATAAGCGACCAGATGAGTGCAAATTAAAAACATGCAAAAATAGTACATGCAAAATAGATATGAGCATAGTGTAAATGCAAACCTTGAAATGCTAATACTTTGCAAGTCTCAAGAGTTTCCCTGACAGATACTCAGAAGAATAGTTTGATGTTTATGTAAATCATATCTTGCTGACAGATGTAATGCTGTCTTTGGAAGTGCAAACAAAGAAAAAACGGGGAAGGGGAAAGTAAGCACTGAAGAGCATGTCTATTGTTTCGACAGCTTGTGTCCCCAGCATCTGGCATCAAGCAGGAACAGCATGTCAAGATTAATGAAATGTTACTTTTATTGATCTACAGCATGCAGTATATAAATATATACTTCTTTAGAAACTGCAGGCACTCATATAGTATCCAGCAGCGAGAGCAAGCTCAGTTTTTAAACTTTCTGAAGTTTTTAGGGCTGCAAACTCAAAAGGCTCAAAGGGTTTCCGCCATACTGTACCACAATTTAAAAACAAATGTTCGGCACACGGTTTAGGGAATAGATAATCTTAATGTCTTCCTTGCTATATTCCGGGGCTTTAAATTCCAATCAATGAAGTGAAATTAAAGACCATGTGAATGACTTTCAGCGCGAGTCGACTGAGCGGACTTGTTAGTGGGAGCAGGGGCATGGTGACAAGAGCGTGGCAGAGACTGCTCCCTCACTCTCCTCTCCCCATTTAATTTTCCAATCCACTTCCTCCACATAGTTAGGAGAAGTGAGTTTTGTTCTGGTTTGATACACCATCTAATGAGAGCTACTAAGAGCCTGTTGAAATCATTCCCTAATAACACATTCTGAAAGCTGCGAATGAGGAATATTTTTCCTCTATCTCTCCATTCAGGGTTTAATATATTCTTTCACTCACCTCTATTTCCATTTCCCTTCTTCCACTTTCATTAACTGTATTTCAGGAAATAAAAAAAAATAATTTTGAATAATCATTACACTTTGATTTGGTATGATTTTAACAAGCCATGAATTTTGGTTTTACAGTATGCAGTCACTGTTGCTGATATACTTTAAAAACAAACAAACAAATTGGGGACAAAAAAACAACAAACAAAACAAAAAAATTAATTCTTTGAAACAGCACAAGACCACAAAATGAGCAGCACAGGGTTTCAGTTTTTCTTTGTGGAGATCACACAGATGCAAGTGTTGATGTAAGCGTAACTTCTTATATCAGTACGGCCATGGGCTTTACCAGGTAACCTTGATTTGATCCGAAATTGGTCACATATTTACTGTGAAAATGTGTAAGATCCTGTTTATCATGAATATACTGTACAGGCATGTGATGCTTTCTACAAATAATTAATTATTCATCACCATGCATAAACAGATGCCCTATTGAACTGAATGGTACATGACAGCATAGCTTGTCCACCCTTAATCCATTCTACTTGCTTGACACACTCCAGCTGTAACAAGAACAAGTGACCTGACCTGTGCTGCTATATGCTGTCTGCTTAAAACCCCTCTGTGGTTTAAATGTTATCTGTTCCAAAGATAAAGCACCCTCCCCTCCACTTCCTTGGGCTGAGTATTAGTTACAGCTGAAACACTGGTTGGTATTCCGCTTTGAATCCTGGAATTGTGTCGGCACCTTGACGTTTGATTGGATCTGCGCAAATACATGTATATGCAAATTTGCCAGATATCAGTTCTTGCTCGGGGTGAAACGGGAAACAGTGGTTGCATTCTGACGAGCCTACTGCATGGACTTTCCCTCTCTTTCTCCTTAGAGAGCAGCATTTGGTGATCTATAAATTCCCAGTAAATCTCAGAGCCTGGGTGCCTTCCCTGACATTTCCACGCTCCCACATAGCATATTTTTAAGAAGGTAAAATCCATAATCTGTGTCAATGGTATCACACGGTGTATTTGCAGGGGGCCCTGTATGCAATAAACTGGCCATGGATGCAGTGCAGAGGCTCAGAGGAGGTAAAAATGTTTGTTCTTGCCTCTGTTGTCATACTCGTGCCTCAGGGCCTACACCAGAGTTACTCATACCTCTGCAGAGACAATCCAATATTCTGCTTACTATTCTGCAAAGCTGGTCGTGCAGCAAGACTAAAAGTAACCATATTTATAGGAATGACGCAATTATGGGAGCGCTGAATAGAAATAGTGCCGTTATTAATGCTGAAAAACAATAACATGTAGGTCAAAATGTGATATAAATGTGTTCAATTATACATGAATATTTTGCATGCAAGGTTATCTACTAAATATCATGTATTTCCTGTCTGTGTTGCAGTTCTGCCAAGTCTATTTCTTTCTTTCTTTCCTCCATTTAATAATGTAGAAATTGAGGGATTGTTGCTTTAATCACGATATAGAAGCATCAATAGATATATCTGAATAACATGTTCTTATGCAGTGTAGACCCATTTAACATCTAATTATCTGTGCTGCACCTACTTGTATTACACTCACACATACATATTTGTTACCACAAATCTTTGAAACTTAGAAACTCTATACTGCAGGTACCAATTGATGATGCATTGCATCACCCACTACACAAGAAGGCAGATTAGAAACCATTTTATCTGAATATAAAAAGAGCTCAGAAATACTTCCCCACCAGTATCCCATTCTTCTGTAATGACGGCTCAAAGTCTCCACATTCTAATCATTTGTGGTATTTGGATTTAGATGCGTTGCTACTTTGACATTCATTCTCTGCAAAGAACAGATAATTGTATATGATACCCACTAAAAAGCAGTCACACTGCTGTGTCTGTGCATCTATGCTTTCTGACAGTGGTAATCATTAGTCTTTCAGCGATCTTTGCAATTAATCTATCTTGACATGATAATTTGCGTCAGTTCTATTTGAGGTGTTTTCGTGAACCTTTGCTCAGTAGGGTGGCACGGCAGTGCATGTCTGGAGAAGAAACAAGAGGCAGATGCATTCAGTGTTCCAGTCTGTCAACACTACACGGGCTGTTAACGGCAGAGATCAGAACAGAACGGGCCTTCCAGGTTTTGTTCATCGTGTCACCAAATTACACTTGACAAGTGGAGGGAAAAATGCTTGATTGATGAACAAAGTAATTCCCTACATGTAATTAATACACTACTAATGGCTATCCATTTGTCTTCCATACTGCGCAGTAAAACCCAGAGGAAGGTGGGGAAACATATCGTGATGAGGGCTCCAAACTGACCGCCCCGCCATGTGAAATATTGGGTTTCCTTTGCGAGATTTTGTTACCTAATGGCTTTTCGGGAAGCCGTAGGGACAATGTAATGGACCATGTAATGGATAAAGGATTGTATTGATGGGCATGTGTTGACTTAACAATATTGATCTGCAGAATTTATATTGATAAATGCAAACAACATTTTCAAGTGAAACACAAATGCAGTTTTTTGTGATTTATGCAATGAATAGCTCAAAGCTTTTGCGTAGACATAAAGTAAAAATCAATGATATTTTCATAAAAAAGTGTATGTGCATGTGTTTTGAAACTCGTTATCAGTACATTATATTAGATAATGTGAAAGCTTTTACAAGTTCTGCTCTGAGCACAAAGGTCTTAGAAGGTGATGCTTTGCATCTCCATCAACAACGTTTGTTTGGAGGAAAACCTGAACACAAGGAGTACTAAGTTGTGATAATGAGCAGTGATGCCCACTGAGGTTGAGCAGACAAAACAAAAAACACCACATACAGACACTCAAACTTTAAAAATGGGATATCAAAGTAAAAAGATGCAACAGAGCTAAACACACTGTTTGATTGAGAGGACATCTCCAGGGAGCTTAGTTCAGCAACACCACAGCAATGAGCACCAAAGACAGAGGAGTAAAAACAACAACAACAAAAAACAGTTTGGGAAAGTCTTTAATTTAAATTTTTAAAGGAGTGGGATTACACCATCAATTAAAAGTGGATAGATGAGACAGTCAGTTAGACAGATAAATAGATAGATAACAGAGCACCTAATCAAACAATGCGAGCACGGTATGATGGTAAAGAGAGAGAAAGAGAGTGAGAGAGAGAAGGAGAAAGAGAAGAAAGAGAAGAAAGATTGTGATGGATGACACAACATCCAGCATAGTATCATATCTCTGTGGATTAAATGCTCTGGGAAGCTGGCCCCGGAGTGTGCTTGTGCATATCATTAAGCCCCATGAAGAGGAGGAGGGCATGCTGGAGCTGCTGCCAGGCCAAGTGCGCAGATAGACCACGTCTCACAGCTGGCGCTCGCTAGACTCCAAAGGCAACCGTTTCCAAGAAGGATTGGGTTTTATAACTTGTATATATATATATATATATATATATATATTTATTTATTTTTTTCACAGAGTATTTGAGATGATAAACATTTCATCTGGACAGAGGGAGAAAAATCAAAGTAGCCCTGCAGGACCCAGCGGTTGTTTGTGCGTGTCTGAGTGTGAAGTGAGTGTGTAGGTTGTTTGTGAGAGTTCTGCGAGGTTTTGCAGATATATGCACATCCTTGTATACCGTTCGGCTTGTGCGCGTTCCGAAGCGTATTTACCTGTGTGCGATGGTGTCTGTGTGCGCTGTGTGTGTGTCATTCTTCTGGAAGGCAGTTTTAAAAACACACTATGTCAGATATTGGATGGCTACTGTATAATTTGACGGGTCTGTGCACAGAGGCCGGCTGTGGTATGAGTCATTGATTACACATCAGCTTAGTATGCTGCAGTGCAGACCCCTACATTGGTGGAGAGGCAACCTGAAGCCCCCAATCAATAGCTGCAGGCCTGTGAAGCTTCCGTCAGGTCCGGAGTGAAGGACTCCCCACCTCTCCTCTGGGCCCAGGCCTAACCTTTTCCAAAGAGAGGTGATGAAGAAGCTCATCATTTCTAATGAGGAATTAGTGATCGGGGCCAGAAGAAATGACTGTCAGCACCGAACTGAGGAGTCCAAAAGGTCTCTGAGACCGGGAAGTGCCAAACAGTATTCATTAGGGACCTGGAGATTTTCTTGATTTGCTTTGAGCAGCAGACAGCAGGGTTTAACGGCTGGGCTGGGAAGCCCAATGATTAATCTGTGTTGCTGTCATTAAATTTTTTATGTTCTGAATTGGGAGAGAAATGAATATTGCTTTAAGATAATCCAGTTGTCTCCTCTCGCAGTGGGAGAACAAAGCAATATCAAGAATTATTAAAGTTTTTTTTTTTCCAAAGAGACCTATATTTTAATGACAGAACTTTTAAACCAGACGACGAACACTTGTTCTAAAATCAGAACCAATACACCCGTTTCTGCAATCACATGACACATTTCATGTTTAAGAGATGAATCATTCCAATCGACAGAAACATATTCACAGCTAATTAAAAACGTAATTGCGTGCACTTTAGCCATTTAGAGGAAGATGAATGTGAAATCATTAGGCATCTTCAGAAAACCAGATGTTCATTAAATTATGTCTATACAAATGCCATTGTTCAATAGATTGCCAGAATATATGCTTACAGTAAAATCCTGGGTAATTCATTCCTTAAAATGCTTTAATTGATTTAAGCCTGCAAAAATACCCCTTCACTGCAGCAAAACATTAAAAACCAGAAGCGGCGTGACAGTTTACTGTTATTTTCTCCTTTTCTTTCTGTTGTTCTATAGCTCATCTATTATTAAGACCCATTTTAGAATCTGAAATGAATTGAGAATGAATAAGAAGTCTGATTAATCTTAAGAGAGTAATCCAGTTGCCAAGGAATGTTGCTTTTTAATAAATAATGCCTATAACCTAGTAATGCTTATGAGTGTAATCTGCTTTTGACGCATGGTAATCACAGCAGAGATAAGGCGACATTCCCCTTCGCCTGGCCTCAGACAAAACCATCTCTGGAGAATGCAACAATCATGCCTCAGTCTCTCTCTCTCTCAATTAGCCCCCGCTGTGCAATTCATTGGGTTTGCTGTAACAGTCCCTTAACAATACTTACCCAGGCTAGTCATTACTCAGTTCTACAAGATAGGGACCGCCTTCTGCATATTTGGGAGACATAATGTGCAGTCTGATAAAAATGATCCAAATCTGATGGCTCCTCATGGTGAATCTGAGATGTGAGATGATCCAAATTAATCAAAACTCCCTGAAAATGGATTTTTTTTCTTGTTAAAGCCACCTACATATTATTTATTTCTTGTAGTTCTTGTCAAGTTAAGCTCAAACGTTGGCCACGAAACACAAAATCTTTGTTCGAACTGCCAAGTGGCAGTGACAGCCTGGAAACAAAAATCCTCACAATGTTGCTCGTATTTCTTTTCGCTTTTTGATTTTCTGGCATTTTTCAGATATGAAACAAGTTGATCTAACTACTCTAGCTTGTAGAAACTTTAAATGTAAGGCTTTGCTTTAGTTGTTGGATAATGGGTCTCTGACCTTTCTGATATTATTCCTCTATGTTCATTTCCTTCTTTTATCCACACGGTCAATCCCTCCTTATTGTTTTTTTTAACAATTATTATGAGTCTCTGTCAGACACACCAGGAAGCCAACTCACTGGTTTATGTACATAATAAAAACTATGCTGAGTAATTTCAATTTGTCTGAAGGCTTAACAACAGCCGCTGCCTGTGCTTTTTACATTAGACAAGTCTTCCACTGGCTGTGAATTGGACTAATGGAAAGTGTACTTTTGCCTTTTCCTTGGAAGGATGGAGAGAGGAAGAACAAGTGAAAAAATGTCGGAAGAGAGAGTTAGATGTTGAACATGACAGATGGGACTGCAATTCTAATTGGAGTTGAAACAGCATCCTGTTTATTAAATACACATTTTTGCATCTTAAGCTTAAATTATGATGAGTCTCGAATCTTTCACTCTACATCAGAACAATTCCCAATACTGAAAAATCTCCTTTGTTCATGTTTTTTAAATAATATCTAAAATGTCTAACAAAGCAGCTGACTGGAAACTACTTGGATTTCTTCGTGTTTTTTTACCAACCTACTCTTTCTCTTTCTGCGTTACTGCTGGCAACAGCCTTAATGTGCTGCCATCAGAAAGGATCTGCCGAAGACAAGCTTGGACACCTCGCTCAAAGCAGCTGCATCTATCCATCAGTCGCCTCTTGTGCGGAGACCAGATGGGGACCTTTTAGGAGCTTTCACTAGGTGGCAGTCTAGTAACACAAAACCTATTGGATGACATTAGCCTGCATGCATTCATCAAGGCACAGAAAGATGAGCCGATAATATGGATGAACAAGATTTGGCTGTTTTACAGCTGTATCAGAATATATAATTTGATGTTTGGCTTGAAAACAAAAAACTTAAAAAATGTAGTTTTATACATTCAGGATGCTACTGACGATGGTGATAAGTTTTTTCCCTCTCTCTCTTTTCAATAGATCACTGTGTTTGTCGATGCAGGTGTAAGAGATGGGAGTCTGGGCCGCAGTGGGTGGTGGTGGTGGTGGTGGCGGTGGTGCGGAGGAGGTGGTCTTTTTACTTTAAGGATCTGTAAATTGTCCAGGCTGTGTTCTTTCCTCTGATACCTACCAACCTGAAACTGCTGGTCCTACACTTCACTGAAGCAATTATAGAGAAGGACTTTGGCAGATCAATGAAATCCCCTTTAGATGAGAGAGCCGTACGAGCGTTTTGATCAATTCCAGATCAATTCCACTGTTTTGCCCAAACCTTGGCCAAATAAAAGTGGGACTTCTGGTTGAGGAGTAACACTTGCCAATAATGATAACAACGTCTCTGTCGATGGCTGCCTGTATCTGTTTTCTGGCTTGTGTCTGGCTACAGTATATTGTCTGCACTGCTAGGCTTAGCACACACCTGCTGGTCTCTCTCTCTTTTTCTCTCTCTATGTCTCTGCATCGCCCCTCTTTCGAATGTGGAAAAGTGACAGGTGCTTGAATGCAATCTGAGTTGGCAACTCACATCAAAGCTCTCAGTAAATTCTAAAGAGGAGCTGAAAGTCGTCATTAAAGAGACTCTGCATGGCTAAATCTGACAAGACTAAGTACTGAGTGTAATTGAGATGGCAGAAGATTGAGTGATAGAATAGCTGTAATTTCTTCTGAAATTCACTGTCATTGTACAGTATGTTCATTGTCAGGAAATACTGTCCGTATAATTTTTATGGATTGCCGCGATGCGTCCCATTGGTCATGATTTATGGTCACACATTACCCACTTTAAGAGTAAAAGCTACACTCTCGAGATGTGTTTCTAGGCAGCTCCTAGACATTACTGTTAGGCAATTACAACTTGTGACTTCAGTAAACTGCAAACAAGACTGTTTGTAGTTTAATTTAGTTTTATATAAAAGGATTTAATGGATTTAAAAAAAAAAAGATCTCCTGCTAATCTCTCTCTGGACGGAGGTCTGGTTGATCAGAAAAATTCATAACAGTGGCAAAATTTCACCTGAGCAAATATAGGCCAGATCAATGTTTTTTCAATTAGTGAGAATGAGACTGTCTTCTCTAATGCAGTCTCACTTTGTGATGAGCCTGATAAAATGGATGTCTTTTTAAATTTAAAAAAATGCCCCGTGCAGCTTAAAAAATATTGACAACTACTGAAACCTGCTTTGTTAGCTTTGCAGCATTTATTTGTTGTATCCTACTTTTCTTTCTCTCATTAGATATAGTGTTTTTGTGCTCTCTTTATGTTAACCCTCTGGTAATGTGAAGCTCTGTGCTCTTAACAGAGTTAACATAACAAGTGCGAATGATGATTTCATACACTTGAAATCTAAACTCTGCTCAGATCACCACACAGACACACAAGCCTTGCCTCCTCTCCTGTATACACGGGGAGCAGAGGCAATATTTGTAGAGTCAAGCATACTCATCCTGTACTTTGCACCAGAGCAAGTCAGGAGCTGTTAATACATTTCTGTGGTGCTCCAGCTCTCCACAGCTTCATGATAATATATTTCCATCAGCTGAAAACAAGAAAAATACATCTGAGGCCTTTAATAATGTAGACAAGAGAGCCACTTTGCCCCACCCGCACAATGCATCCAAAAATTAGTGTCAAATGCATGCATCTGCTGAAATAGCATGGCCGCTAAAGCAGACTGAAAAATAAATATGTCAAATGTATTGGCGTTCTGTATGAATAATGGATATTTTAATACATCAGCGTGTTGTATTGTATTGCAAAAGAGCCATATGAAATATACATCATCTAATTAGACGATGTTCTCGGACGTGGCGCAGCCTGTTTTTGATCAATACATAATAAGATCTAGTATCAATTAGTGATGGTTGAGGGTAGCAGCAGAAAAATGGCAACGCTAAAGGTAAGTAAAATAGCAGTAAAATTGCTGCAGCACCAGGAATAAACAAATCACACAATAAAGATTTAAAACTACCATTTTGAGAGCAGAATATTGAAATCTTCAGATTTACTGCATCATTATACTGTGGCTCAGCCATAACCACTCTATTGATCAAAGGAATTATGTCTGCCTTGTTTTCTATTCATACCTACGGCGCATGAAGACTTTTCCATCAGTAGAAAGATAAAAGGTGAGCCAACAGTGACAAAATGATTGCTGGCATAACAATAAATCCAGTAATTAAAATTATTGGGTTTATTCACAATCAAGGCTTTCGCATGGACAATGGTAAATCTTTAGTCTTTAAAGGCTGTCCAAATATTGCATTCACAGACTGTCTGTGAAAAAACAGGGGTTTTTTGAAGGAAAGCACAGTACAGTGTCATTGGATGACAAAATGATCAACTTGTCACGCAGAGTTTGAACAACTGTAAATGAATAGTGTGATTTTATGGGTTAAATACACAATCCATATATTGAAGTTGATACTCTGCCTTGTTACTCAAACTGGGAGATTAATCCTGAGATATATGCACATCTATCAATCCACTCATAACTACAAGTCAGCCCAGCACAAGGATCTCACACAGGGACGGATAGTAAAGCGAGATTGTGATCTGACCTGTTCTGCCGCTGGTGGTGGTGGTGGGAGCAGGCAGCCTGTGTGTGTGTGTGTGTGTGTGTGTGTGTGGGCGTATGTGTGCGTGTGTGTTGAGGGAAGTCACTGAAGCAAAGACAGAGCATGCACTTGAATGATTGAGGTTACCCGGGTGACCTCATAAACCAAAACCCGTGGCAGTCTCCCAAGGTGAACGCTGAATTATGCCGTCATTAAAGGACAGGCCCAGTTGCCAAGGTTAGTATGTAAAGTATAATCATCTTCCTCCCCCTTCTTCCAGTCACTCATTAGTCCCCCTCATGGGCCAACAGAGATTATACCTTGAACTTGCTTGACTATCGCTATCTGTCCACTGGGAATGGTTCCGCTATGGGCCATTTATATCCCCTCCCACTGTCGCCAGCTAGCTAGGTCTACAATTCTGCAGGTGTACCCTCTCTATGTGCTTGTGAGAGTCTGAGTGTACTTGTGTGTGTGTGTCTGCCAAGCCGCACTCGGCGCACAGATCATCGAGTTTGTCCCATAAAAAATGAGGGATGCTTTGACTTACCGCCGCATTATGTCCCAATTTATAAAAGAACCACTGGGAAGAAGCCCACTGGCGTTGCAACAATTTGTTAGAATTAGGACCATTTGTTGTGTTTCCCTGGGCACTCAGTGCTGATTCAAATCCTTTGCTTCCAAAAATGGTCTCAGTACCATTTTAAGTGTGACAATACAAGCGAACGTCACATAAATATATGTTAAATGCAACTTCACCCTTCAACTGCCAAGGACTATCTGTTGAAAGTAATGGCAATCACAATACATATTGCAATCAACAGGGACACTTTGGGGCACTTCATCCCATTAGTATGCACACAGGGCAGCCAAGTTTAATCAAACCCTGGAGAGCAACCAAAGGTTTAGTTTTTAGAGGAAATCGTGCTGCTTAAATCAACCTGTCGATTCATCATATTAATTTCCTGTTGTTTACCTGACATTGACCACTCAGAAGCAAGTGCCACTCAAAGTCACAGCGAAAATGAACACTTTGATTCAAAATACTAAGTGATGTTTTGTCTAGTGATGGCTTTTTTTTTGAATATTAAAGGTATGAGATGAGCTGCAATCTTGTTAAATTAAAGTGATGTGAACAGACTGTTTATGTTTGCGTTAAGTGATTGGTAATGTTTATCCACTTACCATTTACTGTAGCCAATTGCCTGCTAATGTTGGTATCGGACGCTAAGAGAGGGTATTCATTTCAGAATTGGCAGCGACACTAAGCACACTTCAAGCTACGAGTGCTTCTGGTCGGATGTACAGCTGCTAAAAAGTAACACATTCTGACTCGGTTGATGTGTCTCCTTTGAGTTAGGCGTACATCGCTGTTCCATTTAGTGAGTATCATTTCCCTTGCTTTGTGTGACGAGTTTTATAACAATAGACGGCTTGTGCATCAGGTAACCATTACACCGACAGTTTATAGCATCCGAGTGCTCTGACAGCACATCTCAGTCCCTTAAGAGAATAAAGAGCTCCTTTGTTCCTGTAAAGTTGAGAAAAAGAGAGTGTGATCAAGATAACTGAGTTTTTTGCTGGACAATCACAGAGAACCAAAGGGATGGGAGGGAAAGGTGGGCCACACACTCTAAGAATACTAAGCCTTATTATCATAAAGTAGACTTTGTATTGTCAACTAAAGCTTTGCTGGTGTCTTTTTTGAAAATCCTGTTTTGTGATGTGCTTTTCTTTCAAATGGATTAAAGCCAGCTGATGTGTATTGCAAGTCGAAGACTAGCCTTCTCCAATGGGCTTTGATGTGCTGGTGTTTGAATGCATTGCACAGTCATAGACAATATATACGTACAGAATTACAGCATTAATTACTGAAAAGTATTTATCAGGTTTTGTACTTTTATACTGCGTAATGATAGAAGCACAGCACATATGTATTTCAGTGAAGACCATCTTCACACCAAAGGGCAGCAGCATCATCAACCCTCGTTCACTGACTCTTAAGCTACGTTCGGCCAAATTTCACTGAGGACATTGGCTGCAGCCAGCTAGCAACCTACATGGTGACCATATGTGTATGTGCTTCTGTGAAGGCAAACCTTGCCAAAATTTTTGTTCTGTTTTCCTTTGAATAAATTTCCATATCTTTTTATCTCCATACGTTCATGAATTGGAGTCACAGAACCTTGGGATTAGCATGAATTTTTCATTCAAGTTGAAACATTTTTGAGACAATTTGCCTCATACCCTTCAGTACTGATATTTTCAGAAACTCAAATCTCTAGCTATCCTGCTATTTCTGTGTGAGCTGCCCAGTGCCACACACATTAAATCCTGATTGACATGGTGCAACAGGTTGGCCAGTAATGGGCTGCCTCACCTATCCAATCCTTAGCAGGTGCTGGCCAAGAACAAGGTGGCCCTTGTGCTGAACAAACAAGCTCAACTGCACTGAACAACGCTTTGAGCTCTTAACAGCGTATTAGCGCTGTGAGACTTTCATACAACAGGTTCCTCACACACATTTTTCAGTGCTAAACACAGCCCTGAAGAAAGACCCAGTTACATCCAGCAGGTATATCTGATGAAACGACAGGGGAATCAACCACAAATCTCGTCCACACAGGCTGCACTGAACAAGGCTGGATGCCTGAACGCTTTTTGAGGAATGCGCTCAAACAGCTGTAGGAGGGTCCCATTTTTATATGGCATCTTCTCGGGACAGATTACACAACCTCTCTGTCACTGTCCCTGTCATCCCTACGTGTGGGAGGATTGAATGCATTGTGCTGATGCGTTAGAGCTAAATGCTCTTAGGCAGGAAGGATGGATTCTTGTTCGAGGCACCACTTAGATCCGCTCTTTTAGATATGCAGCTCAGGTCTACTGAAAGGTACACAAATCACTCACTCTCTTTGTTGAGGTCAAAGCAAGTAGTTACACCACCCTAATTGCCAGTGACTTGAGAAATGTGCCAAATGTGCTTCCGAAAGGACCTCAGTAAGCAAAGGCAATTCCTACTGAGGGATAGAGAAAGTGATCAGCGGACAATTCCTTAACACCCGGTACGAAATGCTTCATGACAGACTGTCCTTTCTCCAAACTCCTTATGCCAGCAGAGGATCACTGATGCATACAATCGGACTTGAACTGGAGTTTAAGAGTTTCAGTGGAATGTACCAGTTCTCTCCCCAGCAGAAGCTGCACAAGTGGTGTTGGATCTTGGTCATAAGACAGCACAAAACAAGTGCACCATCTGGCATACTTTAAACGAAGTTGAGTGATGATAAGAATAATAATAATAATAATAATAATTTAAAGCATGTACTGCATTTGCTCCTTCAAATATCTGGATGGATCTATCCTTCAACACCCTCTGCATGGGCACTCTGACCAAGGTAATGTTACTAGTCTGAATTCACTTGTATTCACCTGGCTTTTTTTAGACTTCTAGCCCTTTTTGATACTGTATCAATCAATTAATATGTGGGACAAGCCCAAAAAACAGAGACTGTATATTATATACACATAACAGTGCTGCTGCCTTCAGATGTTTGTGGGTAGTCATTTAGCTGAAGAGGAGTGGCCTCATATTAAGGTAAGAAGGACAGATGTTGGTTAGACATAGTTATCTTTATGTGTTTTGTTGCTTAAAGTATGTACCAAGTGTGATATACAGTACATGAAAGGTCACCTAAAGTGAATTAATAGCACAAACTCTCAGAGTACCATGCACAGAGAGGTGATGACCTGTTCTAAGCAGGCTGGGGCCATACAATATGATCAGCAATGATACAAGAATGTCAGCATGGCACTGGATTACTAATGACACACTTACCACTGTATCTCTTCCCCACCAGATCACATGGTAAGTCATTTACAGTGAAGAATAAACCTAGACTCAAACAATAATGTCTCCCTACCAAAACACTGTTCTGACTTACTGTTTTCTATAGACATGCACAAAAAGGCCTTTAGAAACATTTCAATCTGTGTGGTATTTATAGAAAGAGCTGATTGCATTTACACTAATGTTCTATTAATGTCAGACTGACACAAATAATAATCCCTTTAAAAAGAATATGCAGTTGCTGGCAGGTACATAGTCAGCAATTCTCTGGAGCTAATTTATTAGGAAATGCAGCATGAGTTCAACTCCGAAGATAATACAAACCTGTTGGTTTTGACATCAAAACAAAAGCAGGAGAACAGTTTAGCTAATAACGACAACGCCGACCATTAGTGGACGACAGTCTTGAAAAGCAAGAACTTTTTATATTGTTTGTTTTTACATTTATTGGACCACTTGGATATTTGTTCTGAGTCATCCACAACAAAGTTACATTTCCTAATAATAAGTGGGAGAGCGCTGCTCATAGCCCCAGGGTCCAAAAATACATGGGCAGCAATGGTTCAGTACAGCTGGGTGTGGATTTTCTTGAGAAGAAGCCCTGCTAGCTGGGCCAAGCCCAGTGGCTTGCTCTTTCCTGCTCAGCAGCTTAACCATAAGAGTAACGGGAATAGGTTTACTGTGAAAGGTCACCGCACCATAGGCCAACAGAGAGGAATCTCAGAAGGGCAATTAACCCACTGCTCATGTTTGGACACAATAAACAGAGAAAGATGTGCTACATTCTAGGGTTATTGTAGCTGCAGGTTTCTTGGTGGTGTTTCTGTCAGCAGAGCTAAATGTGCTGCTTAGCCTCTGCCATGCTCTGCACAGGATGCTCGACTGATTTGGCCATGAAGCCCAAATTGTGTCACCCAAAAAGTGAATAAAGAGCTCCTGCCATTGCCCCTGCACCCTTTACGTTTAACCATAACCATTAACAAACATACCAATTAACTTTTCCTGCTATTTTAAAAAGTTAAAAAAGAAAAGTTGATGGCAGATATATAGAATCATAACTTCTAAAAATAATATCTTTTTTATGTTTGGTTCCAGTAGAATAAACTGCTGAAATTGTATGTAGTAAAGTAAATGTCAGTATATGTATTATCAAATTATGCTGCTAAAAACCTTATATATTTTTAATCATATCAAATATCATATCAAATCATAATCACATGACCATTTTCTTTTATTTATACAGTGTTGAATATACACACAGGAATCCCTTTACATGTGTGGTTGTTTATGTTTGTTTGTATGCGTTTTTTTTTTACACTATTGAATGCATTTATGCAGAATTCCAGCGCTGTGAAATGCTTTTCTCCCTGCTGCAGTACATGCATTAGTCAATATGCTGTAGTGTCAGGTTGAGAGATAAAGATAAAGAGTCTCATATGCTGTCGACCTCTGTCAAACACACATCTAATATCTAATGACATCGTTCAATCACATATGTGTTTTTGCAGCAATACTGTTTGATTAATAATGAGCTGTGTTAATTCTTATTCAGTTACTTATGATGGGAGGTATTTATGAGCATTACCATTAAAACCTTGTCTATATGTTCACAAATTGTTATGTATTTGCAAACCTTGTTTTTATTTGTTTATCATGACACACACATTTGTCATCTGCCTGCTTGCTCCATACTGCTGCGTCCCCCAGTTCAAGTATTGACCACAAAAGGCATTAGAATTCAACATTTTTGCGTCGACTGTTGGCTGACTGATGGCATTATTTTATTAATGATTTAGCACTGAACTTTGCATTGTGCTGACACCAGAGATGGGGTTGCTAAGCTGTGAATTAAGCCCCAAATCCCTTCGATTCCCCCTGGCTGGCAGTCTGCTCATCACCATTACTTATTCACCAGAAATAAAAAAAGGGACTTCCAGTGTCGTAGCAGCCCTCAACATACACTATATCCTCCAAGTCCTACCTACCTGTTATAATCCTGCATAATGGAAAAGTGGAATGTCACCTTGTGTGAGAGGCAGCTGATATCTCTCAGCGAGCAGAAAAAAAAGTCATTTAGCACAAGTGCAGATCACATTTAATTAGACGAGAGGATTTAAATTGCCATGCATCAAACACTGTGGATGACCAAAACGGAAAGAACTTGGGCCACGGGCCAGATTCCATGAGCTCTTCCATAACCCATCAAAATCCCTTGAGCTACGGGGGTCAATAAGTCAGAACACAGCCGCCTTAATTAACGATGACCATAGCTGGGAGGTGCCCAGAATTTCAATGCCTGCCACCTGCATTCCTCTGAAATATGGGGGAAATTTACAAATGAGCAACTTTCGTTACCAAATTGCCATTATTGTTTTATTCAGTGCTAGGTTTAATTTCGAATGTCTGTCCAGAAATGTGCCATTAAAATCCTCCTGCATGGGCAAGATCATCAGAAGATTATACTGCAGTAACTCATTACATGTGCAAGATAGATATCTCCATGAGGCATCCAGATAAAATGAGTTTGATGTTTCTAGTTCACTAATGACTCCAGTCCAGGTATGGTGGGGTAATTTTTTGATACATGTTAACCTGTCAGAGTGGGTGAATATTTTCACCATTTAGCTGCCACCTATTGTTGAGGAGTGATTTCACTTTCATTATGCTTCGCAGAGACATCAATAATAGCCACACAGCTGTCAGAGTCCATTAAGACACATCTACATAAGGATGGGAGCAAATATTCATAGGCATATCAGTTTTCTGGGAACCGCTCGGTGAGATGGATTGGAATGACACAAAGATGAACTCCCTTTTGAATCCATTGTGAGACGGGAACTGCCACATTGGCTAAAGGTAAAATATCACCCACACAAGCGCACACATACTGAACAGCACACACACGCATAGAAACGTATTTATATACTTCTCAGTCATCCGGAAGCTTTACTGCTACAGAGGTCTTATGGTCTGAGAGCTTATCTTGCAAATGTGCCACTGCAGAACAACTTAAGAGGATGGACATATGTCACATGATTCACTGATTCTCTAGATATGTGCTGCTTTAATGCATGAATTTTGGCCATATTTAAAAGAATATGTGAAAATAAACATTTTACTAGTTAAATGTTCACAAACTGCTCCAAACTGACCAAACCTCAGGGATTATAAAATAAGTAATCTTTAATATGTAACTGAACAGACAGTTGGCTAAGTTTTCAAAATTCAGCTTTTTTTTATTGCCTTATTTCTTATTTCTATTTAATTACAGCAACTCACAATTCCCCCTTTCACTTTTAATGCAATTCATAATGGAATTTCCTTCCTCCAGCACTTCAATGTCAAGCAGTTTATTTTTATTTCATGACAGCGTTGCTGTCACGAATCCCTGCCTCCTCACTCTTCAACCAGTCACATGCCACCAGGCAACCCTGTCTCCTAGAATTGATGTTTGCATATGACTAAATTGTTCGCATAATTAAGGTGTAGTGACAAAGTAATCGCGGCTTGGATTGTGTTCAGAGACAGCGCTCTGTTTGAGTGAATGAAATACTTCATTTATATATGGCGCTGGAGTCACAGGACGTGGTTTGCTTGGAGGGCAAACATACAAAGTGCAGGATTGTCACACCAGTGTAACCAGTGTGTCCTGACATCTCTCTGTGGATTGGTTTAGAAAACAAAATCACTTTTGTTAAAATTAGGAAAAGGTTATGATTTTGGTTTAATGTTAATAAAAATTGTTATGTACCAAGTCACTGCTGACTTTCTCTGCTGACTATTTTCTGGTTGATAGTTTTAGTGCATTGCAATGACAGATTGATATAGCCTATTTTGGTGGAAATATGTTGTCATTGGATATTTTACTGAAATATTCAGTATCAACATTTTGGCTTCTTACCAGTTACATTAATTAACATACTTCTGTCTGTGTTTTCCTCAAAACACATTTGCTGTTGCACGTTAGTTGAATGGACATACTTTCAAGCAGACAGTGTTTCACCAGAGTCTCAGAAAGCTCAGAAAAATTAGAAAGCTCAGAAAAAAGTATGACAAACCAACTGTTTTAAGTCCATAAATGGTGAGTTTCTCTCTGTTTAACATATTTGTATCACATCGATTGTCTGTATTGAACTTTTTCCACATTCCTTTTGTTTTCTTGTTTCTTGTTTTTTTGTTGCTGTGTGCATTGTCTGTTAGCTAAACTTTGAAATAAAGGTTTATAAGCTACACTAGTTAGCTGTCGTGATGGGCAGCAACATCAGTGAGCTAAATAAAATGATCCCTTGCTTATTATGTCTGTGCACCGTATTTATTACAGCTCATTATCTACAATACCAAGTTCCTCTGTCTTTAGGTATAATGGTAGCTAAATACTGACATGAACATCGCTATAGTGACTGTGCCAGTCACAGTCACTATAGCGAAATGTATATAAACATGTATTTTAAAGAAAAACAGGACACTAAAATACCATGCAAACTAGCTCTCATGCGACTGCACCTCCAGCACAGAGCACTGCTTTTCCATTAGGAGCACAGTGTTTTGTACAGCTAACTAACACTTGCCTCATTGTTCTTGATTCACATCTGTAACATACAGAGCAAAACGGCCAAACTGAGCATGCACTGACATTATGGCTTTGATAGCTCCATAGCCCCCAGCAGTCTCTGCATAACGAGAACAACGTGCTTGATGGTTTCATGATTACTGAACATTGTTTTGCATACACAAGGCCTCAGTTGCATTTACTAGACTTTGTGTAGGTTTACATGCATTCTACTTACATTAAGACCAACTGCCTTCAGTGTCTGGGTTCAGTAAAAAATAAAATAGAGGGAAAGAACAAATGAATGCCCTGTTCCCGTATTACACTGGATCAAATCCCAGATGGAGTGGTATCGTTACAATGAGCGAATATCCCAGCTCACATCCAGGTGTCCCTGGAAGCACCGTTATTGACCATCACAACAGTGCCGGAGCGAGAACAAGCTTCCCTGTGGGGCCCAGATGAGTAAGGAGCTGTCAAGTTTGGCTCCCCTAAGCGTTAATAGACCCCCTGCCTGCACCCATCTTCAGGTCTGCATCCAGCCTCCAGCTGAGTTCTCTAAAGCTCGAGCTGTGGAACCCTTGTTTCCACATTGGGCTCCATCTCGCTCTATCTTATTGATAAAGAAATGGATATTAAGGGATGCATGTAGTTTTATGCAGTATCTGTTTATACTGATAATGCATCTACCCCCAGTTATTTGAATCCTACAGTATTTGAGTATTTACAGTACTCCCACTTTTGTGGCTCTCAAGTGATTAATACACTGTATACTTGCACTCAGTTTAGTTGAAAAAAGTGATATACTGTAAGTAAAGATACTTTTGCCCTCCATCATTGCATTAGAAAAAAAAATCAGTGTTAAAGTTACTTGTAATATTTGGATGTTGAAATACACATTGTTGCTTTCTTCAGAATGAATTACTTGTCATTACATACAAGGTCAGTTGTCATGTTTGTTAAATTGCATTTGCAAAGGCAAATATTTTGGCATACAGAGAGTATTTAGCTGAAGCCATCTCTTTTAAATTACAGTTTGGTGGATTGTACAATAATGACTTTAACCTGATGTATTGTGTGTGATTTAAACCTACCAAGAAAAAAACACTCTCCTCTGAAACATATTTAAAGAAATGCCCCACTGAGGCTCAGTTAAAGATAACATTAAGTTAAAATCCACAAGGGTTTGATTAAATAAATGACTATTTTGACACTATTTATGGCTGATATTATTCTGCAATATACATTAAATGCATTTACAATTTATTATTTCCTCATTTCATAATGTTATTGTGAAATTCATACTGCTATACTAAAATGATCAATCTATGCACAAGAAATTTGACATGTGATTCATGAGTATATTACTTTGATTTACTGTTAGTTACTGCTTGTGTAAACCCAACATTTTCCCCACTGCCAGTTATGTTAAAAATAATGAACTATTAAAACACATGACGGATTCATCAATGCAGTGATTCATCAATGGCATTTTGATTCTTTTGGCAAGTTTAAATGATGCAGGGGATCATTTAAGAAGACAGAGCAGCCACAGTGAGTTGTTAGATAAAGATCGACAAGCTCACAGATCCATCTCTCTGTTTCTGGTACTGTGGCCTGCTGTTGTGTGGAAAACTACTCAGACCGAGTACAACATGAGTACAACGTGAAACCATAATGCAGTTAAACAAGATAAGTCACTTGCTCTTTGTATTTTTGCCGTTGTGTTCTGTGTGACAAATGTTCTCTGTTGTATTAATCCACACTTACTGTAATCAGCAGTAACCACAGGGTATTGAAGTATTTCAGGATGTCCATACTGATACGTTTTCATTTAAAACGATGTTTAAAACAAAAATGATCTGTACCCAGATGTGAGTGAGAACTGTGATGTGATCAGAAATAATCTCAGACATCTCCAGACAAACTCTCTTGGAAACATATTTTACATGACCATTGATATACATTAGGCATATACATGTGCTGGACCAATCAGCAAGCCAGTTATCTATTCTGCTATAGGTTTCTTAGTTATAGGACACAGAAAATGCAGCAATGTTAAAAACTTGAAAAAAGACTAGATGTTTCTTTGCTTGGGCCAACAATGAGGTGGAACTGTTTATTAAGTAACACAAGATGGAGAAGTAATGTTGTCTGCAAAACTGTTTTTTGTTTTTTTCTTGGATTGTAATTGTTTTTGCAAAAGTAGTTTTTGATAGACAGCCATGTATATAATGTTGGAATTGTTTTTATTAAGTGATTGCATTGTATTGTGATTCTTTTCTGTGTAGTAAGCTACATTAACAGTTAAAAAATCTAGATTTCTAAATGACAGTTTTTGGTGCGGGGTCCTGTCTCTGAAGGCATCCAACACACTTGTATTAAACGTTATCTGCTATTGAAACCCTGTCAAAAAAATGCGCAGAAGCAATTATTTAAGCATTCATTTATGTAACGGACTTACTTTTCTTGGTTTCAGGACATGTTCAGCAAAACTTTTAAAAGCAGTGAGGGCAGTGTTCAGCTGCGGGGGTGAGCTTTTTGTCCCTATTATATGGAGCTACAGCGACGGAGTTGCTTTGTTCAACAAAGGAATACATCGTAAAATATGGCTGATGTTCAGGTGAAGGTAAGCACTTTAGTAATGAAGTTAGTCCTGAATATCCTCAACTGTTCTTCATTATTTCATTCTTGGCCTTTACTTTAACCAAATTACTTTCCAGCCATACCTTCATTAAAGCTATCTTATTTTCCTTTTCTCTCACCTAAAGCTGGATATTAATTTAAACAAAGGATCGCCGCTCTAATTGGGAGGACAGTGATTGTGGAGGCTTTAAAACTGTGGAAATCTTACCATCTAATTCCACTGCATGTATTCCAGCAAACTAATTTGACTTCCACATTCACAAGACCACGTTGACATGACTGTTGAAATTGATCAAGAGGTAACAAGTCCCACAAAACAGTCCATATGGAGCATATGGAAAACTTGAAAATAAACGTATAGCAGTGAAGCTTCAGCTTTTCAAGTCCTTGAAGGTATCTCTTTGGAGTCCTCTTTGTGGGTACCAGTATTTCACTCACTGTTGTGCCAGCTAATGAGGAAAACCTTTCAAATTATCTTTAGCCTACTATAGCATACAGCAAGCCTTGTATGAGCCTTAAGACTTAAGTATCTGCCAATAATTTTCTAATAAATGACAGACGAGTTGAAAACTTCCAGTTGGGGTGCTGATTTTCAGTGGAATAAGAGGTAGTAGCCACATGGCCAAGTCACTTGATTCGGTGGTCAGTTTTTACCGTTAATACAGCTTTATGGCAAAATATAAAGATAGATGTGGTCACCGGAAGTACTTGGCAGATCCATGACATTGGTGTCACATCTTTTGAATATCTGAATCTGCCAAGTTTGTATGTTTTGGACTATTCCACATGTAATTGCTTAATCTCTATTAAACCAAAGTAAGGTGGTGATAATGATCAGTTTGGACTGATTGATTTAAATTCAAGTAGTCATTTCATTATTGTTACATACATCATTCACTTATTAAGTCATCCTGATATTGTGATCGTTTTCAGAGTTCTGCAGTTTTATTTCAAGCAACATCTAGATGGCACTAAGGTTTTGCAGAGTCTATCAACCACAGATCTTTTCTTTCTCTCTTGAAAACATTGACAAATGCATATACACATGTACAGAGATACTTCCAAAATTGATGGCCATTTTTCAACAAAACGATGAGTCACTCAGTAATCAGCAAGAAAAGCTTTACTGAATGGGGCCAAATGATACCCTTCCCTGTTAGGAGTCTTTGTGATTGAGAGTTATGTCACCATGATGTTATATTCACTGAGGCTGTTGTTTAACAGCTAAGAAACAGTATAAAGATACATAGATAGACAGACAGACAGACAGATAGATAGATAGATAGATAGATCAGGAGTAGGTTTGTGCACCATGCACAAGGAACAAATTCAAAATGCATTCATTCATAAACTGCAGTAGTACTCACATTATCTATATACTGAAATGTCCCTGTGGTCTGCTCTTTAAGCTGCAGACCATAAGACTGCTATCTGCACTAAGAATCTTGAGTATGTGACAGTTCGCCAATGTGCGAATGCAAATCATGGATGACCCTCTACCCTGAAATTCTGGGGTTTTGAAAAGATTTTCCATCCCCTAGAGGAGGGGACACTGTAAACAAATTGTTATGCCGAGAATGCTACTGGAATTATGTGATGGACCCAACTGAACCACATGGATTAAACAAGAAAATGAATTGACCTTGTTTTCTGTGAAGTGAGAATTGAATCCAATTTTGTGTTATATGATTGTTCTACGAGATTTCCTAAAAATATCATAGAGATAGTGATAATATACTTTCTTTGATATTTTTACGATATATGTACCAAAAATATGGCATTGGCTAGAAGTAAGCTATGTCCACAGCTTGTCTATCATATTACTGGAAGGTGTTCACAGACATTTTAAAATTCTACACCACCATTTTCCTGACTCCAGTGAAAACATGCTTTAGGTAGAAACATTACTTACTGCTTTTTATTAAAAGCTGTCACTATAATTGTGTGTTCCAGATCTCATCTTTGCAGACCCATGCTCTGCTTCCATCAGAATGCATATTCCTTTACCACTTTGCCATTGAATTTCCCTTTGAATCAAGGTTTAATTCCCTAAGCCAAGGTCCCACGATGGCTTACCTGATGTATGTCTCCGAGTTCATTAGCTCTTATAACCCTGTTGTAAGTGTCTCATGGTGAATACCATCAGAACTCGGCCTCATTGAGATGGACAAGCACAAAAAACACAAGTGACAATAGGAAATGTAAAGGGTAAAAAGTTTCCATGGCAACAAAGAGAAAGGCTTTGATACCTCTGGGCATGGAATGATGAAGACAGAGAAACACTGAATGGATCTGTGTCTCAGTCCTGCACCTTGTGAATCGTGTCGCCATTTAAACACTATGAAGAAACCTTCAAACCTGTTGAATCGAAATGTTAGCCTTACTTTTATTCATCTGTTCAGTTATGTCTGCATTTATGCTAGACAATGCGATCACTCTTGTATGTGCTGCAAACACAATGTCCCACTAAGGCCTTTATCACTGGCCTTACCTGTAGCCTCTGAAGTCTATTACTGGATCCCAAGAGCCTTTGTTGTGTTACAAATAATCATGAATAATTCAGAAACATCTGTATGAAGTGACTTTGATCTGTGGTGACATTACTTTACTTGTTGACTTAAACTATTAAGGCACTCTTTCTTTTTCAAATATGAATAATAACTCTTGACCAGACAATTATTGATTTAAAAAGTATATCTTTTCTATCTTATGTTATCTGAAGACATTTCAATTACCACTTTTTTTCTTTCTTGGAAAAAAAAAACATGTTATGCAAGGCTTAGATGTAAGAGTGTCTGCCCCGTTTTATAGCCAGCCTGTCAGAGTACATTATTACAAGCCTTATTGGTTCCCTGATTTTCATTTAATCTGCCTCCGAGATGCATTATTGCTCACCCTTTATGATCTCATATTGTTTTATTGAACATGCATTGTGCTTCTGTGGTAGTGCTTGCTTTTATGGCAATGCAGTAAATTCCACTCTTTTAAGATGAAATCTTGAATTACTTCAAAAAGTTGGTGCTGGGCAGCACAGAGGGCACGGGCTAAATTTGGAAGATGTGGTGTGGTGGGGTGCGGTTTTAATGTCGAGACCACAGAATGAAGGAGCCAGCTCTGGTTGACTGGGATTTATTTAACTGATAAACCAGTTGAGCCTCACAACAGGATCCAAGTGCTTTCCAACAGCCATCGCCGTGGCTGCTCAATAATGACACTGATAAAACTTCAGCTCTCATTGGCTGTCTTCCTCTGGCTTGAAAAATCTCATAGCACACACACTAGAATTATAAAGATGACTATAATGTGCCTTAGGATTTAAATGACTGATGAGGGCTGATGACAATTCACCTGATGTCTCAAATAGTGCAGATTTTATACACGGCAGCGGTTAACACCTAATAGTGCATTCTCAAGCATAATAATGTGTTTGTATTGGCAGCACATCATGCCTGCAGTATCATTAAAATTCCCATAATTATGAGTTTTACTCTGTGCATTAGACACCAAACTGAGAGGACAGCAAGATCAAAACAGACAGATTCCCACCTCCACAGCTTCATCCCTACAGGGGTTAGTGCAGAAGAGTGTAGCAACCTGACTTTATATGAATAATATGTATCTGACGCTGATTGAATATCACTGGGTATTTCCAACAACGGCTCTTATTATATTTCACTGCAAAGTCTGGCTGGTCTGGACAGTTATTATTTTGGATTTAACAGAAAAACAGTGAATGTGAAAACCACACAAAACAAAAATTACTGACATTTAATTTGTAGCTAGCCTGTAATTTTTATTTTGTTGTATTCTCGTGTCCTCTTACATAGCTGTTGCTTCTAATTGTCCCTGTAAGTGTCAGCCATGCACTGTGCATTCACAATTTGTGTTATTATGTGTAGACCTACAAACTAAAAATTGCCTGTTAGCTCCAGATATCATATTTAACAAGGTAGCGGTTTTATCGTATGCTAATTAATTTCTCAACTTCACTGTGGGTCACAAAACACCCATGACAATTTTCACTCTAGCTTAAAATCTTTACTGATTTACTATACTTTTAATTTAAAGATTGTTTTTATTGTATTTGTATCTGGCTGTACAGCTACATACACCTTATTTTTAGCTTAATACAGGTGAGTCACACTTTTCTCTTTTTCTTGTTACTGTCTCATAACCTCTGGCTTGTTGCCTTTCTTTGCCTATAGCTTCACTGAAACCATAAGATTACTGCTTGCAATGGAAAGTGGAAGATGTGTGTATTGAACTACACCGGTGCAGCTGGAGTTGGAGTATATATTTTATTTAATTTATTATTGAATCAGGTTTCCAAAGTAAATTAAAGGGGCCTTTTCAGCATTTTGGAAATGGATTCAAAATGGAACCAGCTATTATACAGGCAACACCAGAATGGTTTAATGTCCAGCAAAGGAAGCCTTTCCCAGGAAATGCAAGCACTAAGGCTATAAATACACTGTATAGTGACTGACTATTCTTCAATAAATAGCTGTGTGACTTTGATTCAGAGGTTCCAAACATGTGTTCCAAGTGGAAGGTTTTCTTTGAAGGAGCACACATGCATAATGTAAAAAGCGGGGGGACAGAAAAAAAGATGCCTCGTTTCTACAAGAACTGGCATGACAAACAATAAAGCATGGCTAGCTGGGCTTTATGGGAATTATGGGCTCAGTTGGAGCGCATCTTTGACCAAATTACTTGGCTGAAACTACACATTATTTAACAGCATGTTAACCGCAAATTATGAGTCATCAAAATTTGGGAGCCATTAATATCTCTTTTATTATATCAGTGGTGAAAGATATCACTTTATTTAACCAATAACGCAGTGAGCTGAGTGAAGATGCATTGGTGCATTCAGCCAAAACGGGATATATTCACTAGATTTTGGGAGAGTAAAACTGGGATTATTGTAATCTAAAATATCTTGTAGTGCATCCACATTACACCTACAACCACATCATTGGAAACTAATTTACTGGTAGTACTGTGTACTGTTATGATGCCGTACTGGAATCCTCTGTCGACCTTGAGATACCTTGTCTAAATGCAAATCTAAGCAATATGCATATGTTTCCATTTCAAGGCATCTAAAAGACATTTTTTTTCCCTCTGCATAAAATCTTAATCACTTGTACTAAAGTCTGGAAGAACTACTGAGGTGATGCCATTTACATCTGTTTTGCAGAGACTCCTGTTGATATTTACTCGATGTCAGTAAGACATATTCATTGCAACTATTTCTCATGCTCAGCAGTGCTGGCCTGGGTGCCGAGTGTAGAGGAATTCTTCACAGTGAGAAGAATCATGTGGACGTATAAATCAAAAAGTGCATTCTCAACTGATAAAGAGGAAGATAAATAGGGTCAATCCAATAGTGCCTCTGGAAGGAGCAGTGGGCTTGAGGCATTCAAAAGCAGCCCACCCTCTTCAATAAGCCATGAGCAGATGAATGGACTGTTCTCCCATTCCAGGCTGATTGGTCCTGACAAACTATAGATCACCTGTGAGGGAGCAGCACCCTATTTCACCAGGACTTGTCTCACTCTATTCCTTAGTCACTGGAATCACTCTGCCCAAGACAAAACGACAACTCGGCCCTTTTGTGCGACTTTGTGGTTTTTTTTCACCCTCGCAGCCAGCTTGGCTCTTATAGAAGCCACTTTTTAGTGAATACTGTGCATGTACTATGATCATGTTGGAAAATCACCCCCTCACCTTCTGTTTCCAGGCATGCAGTTATAGTTTTCTTTGAAATAGCAATGGATGATGTTTTCTTTTGTGTAATCTTGGAAAATTCTGCTTAGTCCTTACATGTGCACTCACTTGGGAAGGTAAATTTGGATTGCTTGCTGTTGATGCTTCGGTGTTGATATGAGCGTGCGCTAATTGGAGAGAAGACTTGTTACACAAGTGAGAAATTCACCACTGATCTCAGCTGGTTTATGTCTGACATCACTCTTTGTCTGTGTGGGTGATGAAAGACCTCATCTAACCTAAAAAATCACCACGTGCAAAGATCACGCTGAAATACAGTATATATGTGAATGCCACATGTATCCTCCAGTTGAGAACATATGACAAATGATGTAGACTAATGAGGCTATGCCCACAGTGTCTTTTACTTTGAAAAACAGCTTGTTAGAGACATAGAAAAGTGTATGTTTCTAACTGTAACAAAGAACAGTTGGTTTAGCAGTTATCAGAACTGTTTTATTTGTGAATGATGAAAATGGTCCATGAACTACAGGCAATGCCGAACTTATCAATTGAATAAATTGGAGGATTTTTATCCCGTTAATATATCCTTCAAACTCATTTTTAATACATCTTTTATCGCCTTGGGCAAAACTCAGTTTCTTTGATCCTCTGCAACTCTGTGCATAAAGGATCATAAGGAATTGTGCCATTAGGATTAGGGGAACAGCTTCTTTTATCAATTACATCAAAGTTTCAGCTGGTGCCCATTAAATACATGCTTGCACAGACACACAAACATACAAACACAAATGTGCACCGTTTAATTCTCTGGACATCCAAAAGATTGTTGGTAAAAATGAGGAGCACATTTTTGTACTCGACTTGACTCAGTGTCTGCATAGTAATCAGCTTGTAAATTTGGGTTGAATCACAAGTCAATCCTCAAAGCATCATGCTTGTTAGACCCATAGGCTTGAGGCTAGGAGCTTGGAAGAAAGCCAGGGGCATTTAAAACAGTCTTCTATCCAAAGAAGGGATGAAAGCTTACTTTTAACTCCTGCTATGCTGGCAGTGTTGAAAGTGCACTGCTGACACTGTTACTGTGTTCTGTGCAAACATGCTGAAATGTACACCAACCGTAGATGACACTAATGATAATAAGCAGCAGGGAATATTTTGTTATTATAGGACAGTGCTGAGACTCTCTTATTAGAAACTGGAAGTGCAGCTACTGTTAACTGTGAAAGGAATCTTACAACAAGAAAAGTCTGAATTGTTTCAGAATAGGACAGAAAATATACATAGTTAGTTATGGTAATTACTGGGAAAGCACCAGTTGAATTAACATTCAGCTGAAGGATGTAAAAAGGACAACCTCTACAATGCCCTTGTGAGACAGAAAATTTTATGACGGAGCCCTCTGTGTTGGGCATTCATTGAATAAAATCCCTCATGACTTGTTATATGGCAGCTAAGAGGAGATGGATCACCCGCTCAAAGCAGATGTTGCCACCACACACAGGGCCCTCTGAAAACAATGTGATCCTCGAGGACCAACTAAGCGCACAGAGGCAGACACAAACAAAACACAGACTAACACACACTGATCTTAATATATTACATGGACATGCCCCCTGCTTGTTGGCTATGCAGACACACACACACAGACACACAAATATACTCCTTTTATATACTTGAGCAGTACACAGACACACAAATACAGCCGCAGACACACAATGGGATTTTGCTGGCACACAAAACGCACATCGCCCAGGCTTTATTTGTTTGCGTTTTATTCTCAGAGCCGCTGTAGCAGAGAGGACATCACACAGCGAAGAGCTGTCGATAAAACCCGCTCAGTGTGCCCCGTAGTGTTTATTTTAGTATGAAAGGTAAGGTCACACCATGTTACAGACAGCAAGCTTCTATAGAGCAAATACATTCTGAACACTGATGTCATAGCTCTAATCTTATGTGATACTGTCTGAATTCCTACTCCATAACACTGATGTTTTAGAAATGTGTTGTACTCTACTTTTGTTGGATTTTTTTTTTTTTTTAAGAAAACCATCCAGAGCTAGGAATAAAAACTGTGCATGCTCTAAGAACTTTAAAAATTTCAGAGCTCCTTGTTAATGAGGCACTGTGAGGGACTGTTTTTTTTTTTAACCATTATTCCCATTTGATATCCCCCTTTTCCTTTAGAAATTCAGATGCTTGCATGTTTTGTAAAGTTGCCATTGTCCTGGGAATAGAAACAGAGTACATGCACACACAGAGCTAAATGTCAACCTGCCTCCCTTGGGTAAATGACTCATATGGTGCTTGGAGACTAAAGAAAGGTGTGTAATAGAGCCAAGCTGGAAACTTAAAAGTTTGCGATAGATGGCCTATTAAAAAGAACCACACCTACATTTTGTAAGCATTCTTTTTGTTATAAAACAAGTGTTTATCTTATTCTTCGCATCTCAGTGAAAATTTGAGAATTGAGAATTGTTCAGTACAATTACAAATGCAAAATGATGAAAGTCTACGGGCAACTTTAATCTTGCAAATTTAGGTGAAAGTCCATTGCTCGTAGAAGCGAAGGAGAATACTACAAGCTCTGTGTGCAAACTTGCCTCGCTGTCTCTTTTGTGTGATCTGTAAGTGAGAGACAATTTGCATTACGTGGCATTGGTAAAAGGATTAGGAGACATGATTTATGCTCGAAAGACATTTATCATTCAAAGCAAATGAGCTTCTTTTCTCAGTAGAACAATGGAGGACTGCCTGACTCCTCCCTTAATCTTTGGGAACAAAAAGGGCTCACTAAACTGGAACTGAGGGTCCATGTAATTCAGACCCTGATTAAGCCACTTCCCCTAATTTTACATTAGCCTGGTTTTCTATTCGCCCAGATATGAGCATTAATCACGGTAACACAAGCCAGTTGGAGGTCAAAACAATCTGATGGGTTGCCTTTTATTGGTTATTGTTGAGATGGGGGTTTTGATCAAGGGTTTCCTTTGTTATTGAAACAGTTTGAGAATTTGGAGTGGCCAAAGTAAAGAGAAAAATGGGCTTGTTTTTTCATGTCCAGAGAGCCATTTGTATACCACGAGCTGAAGGTGCCTTTCGTTTCTCTGAAAAAGGCAGTAAGAAAAAAAAAACACACTCTACTGTTTACTACTGTCCCTTTTGAAAATGATTTGTTGGAATTGGTCCCTGACACAGCTCCAGGATATTTTGTCGTTAACATCTCCAATCTGAAAATGTTTTTGACCTCCTCCTCCTCCTCATCCCATCCCTTCTCCAGCACAGCACACCTGCACCACAGATCTGAAAACACACTCTGTACCTCCTGTTTGAACCTCAGTCCAGAAATACCAGGCTAACAGTGCTGGATGCAGAGCATCCTGCATACTGTACATACAGTTCCACAGTCATCAGAGGTTTGTCCAAATTCACAATGATCCCAAGGGGACATGAGAGTCAAAGGAGTCAATATGATTGGCATGACTTTCAACCTCTGTGGTGGGGCTTGGCGGTGAAGTGGGGGTGTGCTGGGGGGGAGGGGTGTTGGCTGTTAACACATGGCATGGTACTCAGCCAGGGAGATTAATGGTTCTGACTGCATCAGCCCAGTGACTGGGGATCAGAGGATGTAATTGGGTTGAGCCCAAATATGGGCATTCTAGACAGCTGCTCATAGCAGGAGCCAATCACACACTCCTATCCCTGCCACGCTTCCAGTTGTTCGCCACCTCAGGTAAAGATACTTGAATCTCTTATGAACTGTATATGCTGCTTTGAGATTTTGCTCTTGATTACTTGTCTTATGTTTTAAGAGCCTATTTCCAACTTCAAACATCCCTTTTGTCAAAGACCAACAACTGCTTTAAAAAAGAGTCACCTATAATTATCATCATTCTGAAGAACTACTTGCAAAAATAATAACATTTTTGAAAATAATTATTATATTATTTTAATTAATGTCTATAATATTAATTAAAGCTTTTTGAAAATGTTTGAAACGTAGTTTCAAATACAACAATACACATTTTGCAGTACATTGTACTAATACTAATATTACACAGATCCTATAACATAGATAGTGTAGCATGTTTTTTTTTAATATTTTTAAAAGCTGGGCATCTGGTCCTGGTGGTCAGATAGTGCATATTACATAGTTCAAATCAGTTGTCACACATCACCTCCTTGTCGCTACACTGTCATACTGTGAAATACTCTGCTATAACTATAGCTATAGTTGTAGCTGCTCGACACATTCTCTCTATCTATCTATCTATCTATCTATCTATCTATCTATCTATCTATCTATCTATCTATTGTTAAACGCATTTGACACTTTTTTCCTCTTTAAGGCTGAAACAGTTGTTTAAATAAAACCATGTGAGAAGTTTACAGGCACAATATCAATAACTAATGTCAAAAGTCAAAAGTTGCAAATGTGACAAGGGGCCTCAACTTAACAGTGTTTTTTGTAGAGGGTCACAAAATAAAAAGGTTGGGAAACACTGGTTTAATCTTTACAGTGTCCTACATTTTATGAACATGCCATGAGTATTTTTTATTTTCATTTTCAAAATCTTCACCTGAAAAGTAACTAAAGCTGTCAGACAAACGCAGTGGACTGTAAAAACAAAATACTTCCCCCTGAGATGAAGTGGAGTATAACATGGGGATATTTAAATTAAGTACAAGTACCTAAAAATTGTATTAAAGCACAGGACCTGAGTAAGTGTACTTGGATACTTTCCACCACTGAATAGATGTAAAATGACATGAAAAGTAAAGTTTGAGCAATTTGAGAAGAATGTATCTATCTATATTTTTTGGGAGGCACAGTAGATGCTAGTACATGGTCTTCATGTGTCTACACATTGGTGATTAGAGGAGTTTTTATGTGTACAAATTCCACCTAACTGTACGTAAATGAAGTAATAATCTTTAAATCAAAACTAGCCAACTTGAAACGAGCTGGTCCTGCTCTTTTGACATTGTCACGCTCTCCTAATTCCAGCAAAGTCCCCACTCTGATCCCAGCTGTAGCAGGGAAGAAATCATGTAAATTTATTGGTGACATTGAGATGGTTCTTTGCTATTCAAATGAGGCCTGCCTCGTCAGATGCTAAACGGTACCGCGTATTGGCTGGTAGCGGTAACCTCCCCGCAAACAGCTGTGACCCCATGCAGGAAGTCAGACATCCCACTTCCTGTGGCAAGCTGTGCCGCTGGCTCTCTTGGCCGAGGATGGCTTTCTAATTGGTGTCCTCTCACCCCTTTACTCTGAGACGCTCCTGCCTGACAGGTCTTGGCAGCGGGAGGAGATGTCCTTGGGGAGAAAAAAAGTCAGATCTGAGAAAATGCCAGAGTACAACATTTTAGAAAACGTCCCTCAAAGTCTTTTATAGAAAGTAAACTGAAAGGGAGTTTTATTAGATATATAGAACAACAAAGAAAATAATACATGCAAGTCTGTCATGAGCTACCTGATTGTTGATTAAGTGAGATGCTTTGATAGAAAATAAGGACTTATTCATTGTATTAGGTGAGTGCTTGCTACTTTAATGGATGGCAGTCAGTCAATCGAATTTTATCTTTGTATAAGAGGCTGAATATGTGGGCATGTAACTGAATTGTTCACTCGTCCAAGGTTTTTGTAAGGTGTGCAGAATATTTAAAAGAATTTACTCTGAGGAAGGTTGAGAATTTTTTCTTTTCCTTCATCCTGGTTTTGTTTGAAAGTGCAGTATTCAGGAGTAGCTAGGTAACATGCTTTTTCTTCCTGTTTGAAGCCAGAGCTAAATGATTAACAAATGCACAAATTATGTGAAAAAGAAGTTAAGGTGTTTTATAATCCATTAAAAAGAAAACAGAAGGCATTGAACACTTGATGATCCTATGCTGTTTCCCCGCTATTTCAATAAGATGTTATTTCAAAAGATTACAGAAAATTGTAGTTTGGATGTAGGAAATGAAAAAGAAATGATTGTGAAATCAGGCCTGATGCAATAATTTCAGAGGCGTCCAGGGTCATATAATGGCCTGAGCAAACTGTGCATCAAACAATTTATATCAGAATATAATTTGTCTTGTAATTGGCTGTTCTTTTTAAAAGCATTTAGCTGTATGCATCATCAAAGAAACAAAAACTACCCACTTAAATACACAAAGGTCACTTTCCTCCATGATTCACACGCTGCACTTTTGACTTCAGGTTCAGTTGTGGATCATGCACCCTCCAGCAGTTCTTTGATGATTTCGTTATAGTGGGTGTCTGGTGGAGTAAGGGGAACCATCTGCAGCTAAATGTCAGTAAGATCAAGGGGCCGGTGGTGGATTTCCGACAGAGCGAGAAGCTACTGACACCTGTCATCATTCAGGGTGAAGAGGTGGAGATGGTGCAGACCTACAAGTACCTGTGCGTGTACATCAACAAACCGGGCTGATCTGACAAAAGAGAGACACTGTATGAGAGAGGGGGCAGTGAAGACTATGCAACAGACTGCTCTTCATGTTCAATCCAGCAGCTGAGCCCAGGGCATTGTGTTTTGTGTCTATAAATTTAGTATTTGGGGTCAAAGGTCTAAATACAGACTATATTAAAACATTGGTGTAAAAAGGGTATTCATCTTAGAAAACATCTCCCTCCTCTCTTATTTCTACCGCATCTACGACTGCTATTTTGCTACATCTTGCTATATTTTGTGTATTGCATTACACTGATTCATTCACACCAAACTGGAGCTTAACTAGAGCTGAAATTGCCTGTTTTGCATCCTTTGTGTATGTTTACCTCACTTTCTCTATTTGTGTTTGTATTAATATTCTTCTCTGATGTATTGTGTTGCTATTTTCTTCTGTAAGCGTGTCCCTGTGGCCATTATTAAATTTCCATCTTATCTTATCTTCCTATTGACAGAACACAATGTTTTCAACTCAAATGTCTGCAACCTATATAAAATCCAATTGTATGGCCAGAGATACTGCTGTAAGAGTTAATAGAATAGAGGAATTCGGTATGTGGAACATAGAGCATCCCTGATATCCATGGTTTTGATATCGAGTGCACTAGCTGTGCTTTCAGACTTTATCTGATGATGCACAGAGGAAAGGAGCACTATCTATATTGTTAAAGCCAAAGCCTGTGGGCATCAAACATCGAAATGTCAGGGTTGGGCTAAATTCAAAGAATAAATTATTCATATGGTCCCAGTAAAGGCTGTGCATGAGGTCACCAGCAGGCCTCACCAGCAAAGGAGAACTTGACAGGGAGCAGCACACGAGTAGTCTTCCAACCCCTGTTAGGAGGAGAGGGGGGGGGTCATCACTGAAGCAGCTGTTCAAGCAAGCAGGGGAAGTGACCTGCTCAGTAAACCATAAACAAGCGTGAAGAATATGCAAAAAAGGCTTCTGCACTGTACACTGAGTTGGATTTGGCAAGATAGCGTGTTCACCTTGGGGAGGTGATGAATTGAGATGAGAGCGGCACGCCAAGTCAAACACACTGATGTCACTGCAGATTTAAGAAAGTGTTTGATCCCACTGATGTACCTCACATCATGACAGGAATCTTTGCCACTACCTATTAGATGACAAGAAAAACAATCCTGGGTCAAATGAAACACAATGTTGTTGATTGGGTTGCACTGTGGGTGTGAGTGCTGAGAAGAAAACATCAAATTTAGTTATTTTTCTCTCAACCTGATTTAGATAGCAAGAAAGCTTAGAGGATTACAGACACATCGGGACAAAAGACTAAGACAGGTAACAAACATTTGATCTTACAATATGTCTGCTGGCGAGTAACTCCAGATAGAGATGATAGCTCATCAAAGATTATTTAAATGTAGAGGCTCATCCTGAGGGTAAAGACACTGACTTTCAGCTGTTATCCTTACTTGCTTGGACACTTGAGTCTGTATTAGAGAACATTTAAATTCCTCCCATAGCCAGGGAAAGGACAGAAGTGTTTATCTGCCACCCTGATTCCATAATGTGCAGATTTTAAGGTTTGAAAATGATAGCACTGAGCTCACTTAGATTAAAGACATGGTTGAAAAATGGCTGCTGATAAAGTCATCTGCCATTCATTTCAAGAAGCAGATGTCAAAGCTCTTTGATTTCACACTTGAGCTAAGATTCCTCGAGTTTTGAGAAACATTGCCCATGTTAAAATATCCCTTAAAATCTCAACAATTAAACATAAATGGTATTTTTTTTTCTTTAAATGCAGCAATTCTTTTCTGAGTGTCTGTGTGTGCTTATGTTGTTCATGCACTCACACACTGTGTGCACACATACTGAAAACTGTGCTGCTCAGAAGAGAAAAGTTTTATTGAGCCAATTAATCCCCAAAGACAAAAGCAACCTCTTGCAAGACCTTTTTCTTTCAAAAACACGGATTGCTATATTTCTATTGTGCATCTCTGTGGCAGTGACAAGGAAACCAATGCTGACCTTCATTTAGACTATGGCATGACAATACCAGAGGGGAATAAGAAAGTGAGAGGGAAAAAGAAAAACGGAAAATCAATAGCTCATTTTCTGCTTTTTTGTATAGGGATTCTGATGTTTGCTGAGATAAAGGTCGACAAGCCTGAGAGATCTCCTGCACCGTCTCAACTTGAACAACCCTGAAATTGCTATTGTGTCCACGGCAATTTAAAACTGAGAAATCAGATTTTGCCTATGACCCTTAAATGTATCTTATGAAAATAAGACTCTAATGGGTGCATATTTGTGCTCATTGCTTAAATCATTCTACATCTTTATTTTTATTCTCATGTATTAAAACTGGATATTAATTCAAAGACCAGTAAATAATTTAGGGTCTATAATCTGCGGTGAATACTAAATATGACATACAAGGTGCAATAAAATGCTTTTTAGACAGTGTTTGCTGTTCTTGAAAGCAGCATGGCTTGGTTGCAAGGGAGCGGCAGCTGCCAGCTAGAACTGTGAGGTATTATCCGTTAGGATCACCAGCAGGCTGTTCCAGGCTGTAGTGTGACCACATGTAGTTGTATTTCTGTGATCCTGCTTGGTGCATTTGTACCTCAAACTTCAGAAGAAAGAAAATATCAAAACCTCAGTCAAAACCCAAACTTTATGTCAGACATCAAAGCCAGGTACGATAAAGAGACCAAACTGCAGTGTTAGCAGTGAAAAAGCCTACAGTGTCGAAGAAGGATGTTAATGCATCAGGTCAGGAGGACATGTGAGCTGTTTTCTTCAGAATTTGCAGGGTTGTACAGGATCAAACTGTCAACGCACACCTCTACTGCACTGTTCTGCGACATCTAAGTGGAAATTCAGCGCAAACATCCGAAATGTGTGATGGCACTAATTTTGAACATGGCACAGTGTGCCACAGCAAACTAAAAACACACAGGGTGTTTTGGCTGAAACAACAAAACCCTTGCTCTGCACCCATCCTACTCGCCAAATTTGGCAACATCTTTCTTTTCTTATGAAAGGTCACCGCTTTGACATCAAGGAGCAGGCCATTAAGTGCACATTGCAGGCGGTGCTTTACAAAGTCTCGTAATTGTACTTGCATGGAGTAAACTTAGCACGGCAGGAGTTCTTTGAGAAGCATTACTGGACATGTTTACCTCCTCAAAGGGAATGGCATTGACATTTAAACCAGGTACTGTTTTTACCTGTAATAGGAGTAGTCAGAAGACGTATTGATCTCACCTTGTAAATTATCCAAAAAAATCTTCACCAGTAATTGGAAGATAACATACTAACATAAACCAATTTTACTACGTTAACACATGTTATCACAGCTGAGAAGAAAAACATGTATGGATTCCAAGAAAAGTGTTAGCAGCTGGTAAGGTGTGCCTAAGCTGTACATTAAACATTAGATACATGATACAAGATATGTGAAGCGAAACATCAAAAACGCTGAAAACAGCTTGGGTGGGAGGACCAACCAGATGTTTAATTCTGATATTATAAATTACCACTGATGAGGGGATGTCTGTGAAGCAAAGCTATGGAATAAAGTGGAACAATTTGCTTCTTGACTGACATGGCAGTTTAGCAATTATACAGTAAACACATGGCCAGTGATCAGGTTTAGAACAGATTAAAGTTGCATAAAATAAGTGCATCAAATCTCTGATTTAACAACATGAATTGTAAACAAAGTATGCCTCATAACAAAACCACAGACATTAACCATCTCATTATAAAAAGGAAAAGAAAACATTAGTTGTATTTTTAATTTGACTGGTTTTCTAAATTACCAATACACATCCTACTTTATCTGGTTAATCAGTAAAAATGGAAAAAAAAATCTAAAAAAGTAATCTGGATGATCAAGCTAATGTGAAAATGGATCACTGCCCCCCATTTCAGCCGAGCTGTCTGTCCCTTACCAGATGCACCCCGATGTGTGTTCTCACAATAATTTGTAGGTTCTGAGGATGGTGTGATTACGTCCACAGGAGACTTCCACATCCATCCTCACTTCCATCATTTCCCCCATTGACAGAGGACAAGTGTCAAGTTCACAGCCTCTGATAATTATGATGTCTTTTCACAGCAGGAGGGACGTGTCGAAATGGGTCAGAAACCTCCAACTCAACCTGTGTCGGGGCTACTTTAGAAAGGAAAAAAGGCGACAGTATCTCTCGCAGGATGACACGCAGGCCAATAAACATTCAACAGACAGTAGCAGAAAAGTCCTTATTGTGACATCTTTATTTATAGCTGTCGGTGGCAAAACTGCCCACCCTTCTATAGAGAGCCTCAGTACAACTGAATCATAAACTTGAGTGTTTGTGATGGAGAATGAAGAGCAGTGTGTGTGGAGCTTGTATGATCAGCTGGCCCATCCTCTGTAAATAAACATTCAATAAATAACATCATAAACTGCATCGCTAGCAAGGGTGCTTATTTCATCATAGATATGTGTTTGTTTTGTCAAGGTCGTGCCATGCCGAATTAAACATTACACCATCAATCAACACAACCAGGTAAGTGTGTATTAAATTATGCTGTGTGCTAAATTTTATATTCCACATTCTGTTTTTGATGAGACTGTGGCAGAGAAATGTTGATCCAACATTTGAGGGGATATTTTGTGTTGTTGTTCTGGATTTTAAAACATGAAAATAGTTTTGAATGAATAACACATAAGTTGAACATTACAGGCTTCTTAAGGGTACTTGTTTTTGCAGAGTTATTGTTTTGAATAGCTTAGCTATCACGAATACATCTCCAATCCCTGCATTATGTGGTGCAACACTGAACCGTTTTTTTTTTGTACAAATAACATTTTTGTGTAGAAAATTAAAAAAAAATTATATTTAAATTTGAAACTAGATTTTCCTAAATGGATTTAATCATTTTTGTTCACTAAAAAATGTTGACAGTCATTTTTACAAACACATGAAGGGCCTTTTGACTAAATCTAAAACACATAGTTAATTGGTTGACTTCAAATGGCTCATAGATTACTGTTGTGTAAAGCAGAATAGCTTTTATATCCGAGAGGTTGAAGACTTGTTTTCATCTGTCTTTAAATTTTCCACAACTGGAGTTGCCTCTAATTTCTTCTCATCTGAAATAGAAAGATAAATAACAAGCTGAAAAGGTCAGATTACTTTTTCTACATCTTCCTTTGAACTGTGCTGTGTATTTTATTCAGAAACACACATGTAAACTGAATGGAATACAAAACACATCTGTCCCCTCTCCCTCTGTGTCAGACTTCTCACTTAACCCTAAATGGTCCTTGCTGTCATCAAGAGGAACAGCCACCTGTGCACTTGTTTCAGTCCCTTGCCAGTGAAAGAATAAGTGCATCTCTATCTATCTATCTATCTATCTATCTATCTATCTATCTATCTATCTATCTATCTATCTATCTATCTATCTATCTATGTGACAATATAGTTCTATTTCCACCTAATTCATTGATTGGAGAGACTTTAATGAACATTTTCGTTAATGAAACAAAATTTATACGACAAAACTAAAAAATATCAAAGTAAATAGCTCACAAATATTTAAAAACTGATCACAAGTATATATGCTTATTTTTTAAGGCTCAGTAATTTCATAAAAGAGCTAGTGCACTGTAGTGTTTTAGGAGGAGTATATTTTTGGGACTTATTTTCAGCTGCAGATTAATACACATTTTTGCTATTGTGAGTTTTTGCGGCAGTAGGACAGAGCATGTGGGACTGACTCAAAATAAACTATAGCATCCATGTTCATTGTAATGAAGAAACTTGTCACCCAATACAACAATCTTGCTCACTGATATATATTTAATAGTTCTGGGATGGCAATAGGGCTGTATTGCAAAAAGGAATAATGTATTATATCAGGTTTTGGATACTAGACAGTACTTGTTAGTCACATCAGTCTATTGCTGAGTTTAGTTTCCTTAAGAAACATGAAGAAAATCACAATGCTTATCATTAAAAAGGATGTGCTGAGTGTACAGGTGGGTGGAGACAGTCCACTGCACACCCTGCCTAACGGATACATGACCATCACCAAAACTAAACATAGAAGCTCAGCTCTCCCACAGCAGACCAACTCTCTTGGTGAAATTGAATATTCTATCATGTATTTCTCAATTATGTGCATGACTTGCATATGATTGTTATGTTATCTTGTGCTGACACTGCAATCACTTGTTCATAGACCTAATAAAGATCCATCAATCAAAACCTTGTTTGTCCTGGTTGCAAGAAGTTTCTTCTCTGTTAAAATATGTTACAGAATAAATTTGACTAAAAACTGTAAAGCTAAACGCTATGTAAATAAAACACATACAGAAATTACATCTCGTTCTCAATTATCTCAAAAATGACACCAACGTTTATGTACGCATGCGGCAGAGCAATGAAAGCTAATGTCGCAGGCTGGATGTTAACGTACCTGTAGCTGTTAAACCACCTGTTGTACTGTATGTGATTATTTGTGACATTGATGGCATAAGGACTGGAACCAAATAACAGATGCTTCCATCTAACCAGTCTGTTGGTCTACTAATGAATCACAAAGCCCTTGAATGCTAAGTGGCATTTGAGAAATCCCAGGGTATGCTTGGGTTTTTTTTGTTTTTTTTAAAGCCGGTTTTCCCAGTGCACCTGCACTATGACAGTGAGATGCCTCTGTTCCAGTGTCTCATATGGGCAGCTTGTTGAGTGTATGGTGAGGGATTTAACACCCAAACTGGGAGCTGGAATTGTTGGGTTTTCAGATATTAAGTTATTGAAATTTACCAACCAAATGTTTCCTAAGAGGACACCTCCTGCCAGGTCGATTTCCTGTCGATCATGATGCCCACTTTAAGTGACTGGTGAGGTTGCTGGAGATCTTTTATCTGAATAAGCAGCATCCTTTTGCCCCCTACAATTGACTTGCACACATCAGCTGTTGTCTGCTGTGATCAATTACCTCAGATGAAAGTGACAAGCCTGCCGCACCTTTACAGTGCAGCATTTCCTGCACAAGCATCAGCCCAAGGAGTGATGGGATGTCTCTGTCAGCAAATCTATCTCTTGAAATTCAGGTCTCTCAGCTGTGACACATGCTCAAACAGCAACAGAGATGTGACTACGGTATGGAAGAGAGGTGTCAGTTATTGAATGACCCCCTCATATATTGGTGGAAAAGAATGAGGTGTCAGAACAAAAGTGGTAATAGACTGGAATACATTAAATGATGTGGAGTGTCCACCGGACTGGAACCAATTCTGCCCGTTTCTTTAAAGCTCAGTTGCCCGGGAATCAGCAGTGGAGAGCGTACCCATGTGTGGTGTAGGGGATTATGAGAGGGATGAAAAATGAAATGTAAACAAAGCTGTGTATGCTCAAAGTCATCTTTGATTTCAGCTGTATTTGGCTGGCAAATGCAGGAAAAAGAAGTTTTAAATTAAGATCCTTTGTTTTTCTAGTCAACAAACATTAATTGTTTTAAAGTACACCTACAGAGCATTTGTTTCTTATAAACTGAGAATTCTGGGAGTTAGAAAGACGTGATTGTAATGATTATAAAAATGCATTTTAAAGCAAATTATTGTAGACATCAAATACTCAAAAAACTTTAAATATTTACATATTTATTTACCTTTTGAACTGTATTTTAAAATATTAGATGTTTCCTATAAATGTGTTGGTAATTTGCAACAACTGATAAGGTTGACACTTCAAAGTGCTCATGGTAAAGGGGAAAAGAGGCTGTCATCCATTTCCTAAGCCTTTTAAAAGGAAAAAAAGGTTTATTATTTTTTTCACATTTGCATGTTGATGCTACACTTAAGCTTCACCGCATCATCATTATGGAAACATAATGCCTCTTGTGACTCTTATTTGTCTGACATTTAAAAAATTTCAAAGTATATCTATGCCCCTCCCCATCTCTGTCAGACACACACACACATACATCCACACCCTCCTCTCTAGCTGAGTAAATCTCATAGCATCGGCTGTGAAAGCTGCTGGGATCTGCTATTTTGTTCTCTTTGGGATTGCTGCCTCTTCCCACTTGATCCAAACAGTCAGCTTAGGGAGCTTGTGGCACACAGGCGTACAAGTTGCCAAGGAGCTGTCACAGAGATGTCCGCACAAAGGGTTTCTGCTGCAGACTAGCGGAGTTTGATATACAGAACAGCACTTTCCCTCGGTATTTGAATGTACATAGCGGTAGGGGGTGATCCAATTGCAGCCCCAGGAAATGCTGAATTTTATACCACAAACCCAGTTTAGTAACAAAATGACAGCTTGAGAAATAAATGGGTGTCGATGAGGTACAAGATGTAGCTTGACAACACTGACAACAGGATTTATTTAGCAGAGAGCAGTTGATATCTGATGCCATGCAAATAAAAAAATCAGGCAGGAACCAGGAGAAGGCGGTTGGGGATGATAGCATGGTTATCATGTATTTTTTAACCCAGAACTCTAGACGGGGCGATAGAAAGTATATAAAAAGCAAGAAGACAACAACACAGTCAGACAGACTTTAAAATACACAGAGACTGTTGTTTTGAATCCTGAAGTGCAACCAAATCTGTTCCAATTCAACATTAGCCTTCTTTCTATCTGATTATTAATGATAATGATTGCTGTTTATGCTGTTCCCATCAGAATCCCCTTAGGATTACCAGAACACCAGTCATGCAGTTTGGACAGGTTTGGTTCAAGTGTTGAAAAACTCCAGAGTGAATCTTCAGCCGCTGTCCATCTAATGGCATCAGAGGCTCGAGTGAACCCCCGACCACAGACAGCACTCAATCAGTCTGAGCCTTCAAACTGACCTTGCTCTGCAATCATCTAGCTACAGGGGATTAGGCAATCACTCAAACCACCTGGAAAGGACTGTTTGTTCACATCCCACAGCCTCCATCATATCACAGATATACGTCAAAGCTCTTTTTTTTTTCTTTTAAGCCACAGGACTCATCAGTATCTCTCTGGTGAAGGAGCAACCCCAATGCTTTATACAAGCAAATTTACAGTGTCAATTATTCATTTTTCCCTCCCATTTTTTTTTAGATAGAGGCATGTCTGTGCACCTCTAATTGGGCATTGTTGCTTGATTATATCTATTATACAATCAGGATAATGGCAAACTTTACAAGGGACATTCAGACATTCAGCCTCGCCTGCTTTTGGCAGCAACACATATAGAATATCAAGTTTGCTCATTACTCTACATCTTTTTCTTGTCTTAGTTTTTCCCAATTGTTTGTCCTGCTTTTTGACACTTATTCCCACCACAGGGAGGGTGTCATGGATGTGTCCTCCCTGCGCACCGCTCCTCCTTCCCCCACAGCATTACCAGGTCGCTTTGTGACAATTATTCCCCCTGCTCCTCCCAGTGGCTTTCATACTTTACAGTTTGCACTTTTATTGCAAATGAGACGATCAAACACATATCATGGCTGGAGATTGCAAGCCGTCAAAGTAGTTTGTAGAAAATTGTATCATTAACCTTCACTTATTTATTTATTTATTTTTTAAAGTTTTGGGCATTTGGGGTGTACAACTTCCAAAATAATGGCTTTTATTTTTATCAATGTAAATGTTGAAGCAGCATTTAGGATTGCACTGTGTGTCAGAATGGACATGTGTCTTTCAGTGGAAGCACTCGGAGCAATCAGCATTAAATGAAAAGAGTGGCTGTGCTTTTAATTCATTCCTTTCATTAAAGAACTTGCTCACTTGATATAGCATCCAGCCAGGCATTGCTGAATAGGTGAATGGAACCACATCAAGGCTAAACACATAGCACACACATATAGTGACTCAAAAAAGTGATGGAGCACTGAGAGCAACGGATGTGTTGTAACACATGGGAATGAAGGATGTCGAAAGTATCTTCAGTGCTTCCATAGTAACCAGACATTTTGTACTTATTTGTCAGACTTTATTTAACTAAACTTTTGTTTCTCTAGCAAACCATTGCATCAGAACTCAGTGCCCTTGAGGAGGTAAAGTGAATGTGCAGTTCCAGTCAAAACACTCAACGACAAATGTCAGAGCATGATATCTGTTATGCATATTCATTAAAGTCTGATGCCAGCTGTTTGAACGGAGCACCTAGAGCACCTACTCAATGTCAAACCTGTGCAAAAATGCTAATACATTTGCTCATGTCTTGGTACAAGTAGGGTTCATTTTTAAAATGCATTGACACGACAGTTCTTGTCTATTGCACAATGTATGGCATAAACCTGCTGCCCTAACTTAGTAACATCTGACCAAGCAGCGAAAGGAAAACGATTATTTCATGAAGAGCGGGAACCAGCTCAGGAGTGACTTTTCAACTGAAGACACCAAACATCGACTCAGCTCATCCCTTGACTCACTGCTAAATGTCAATGTGTTACTACAAATGAGAAGGATTTGCTGGCGGTCATTTTCAATCACGCTGCAGCATCTCTCTCATCATCGCTGTAGTGTTCTCCATAATAAACCCTTGTTTCAGGAGCAAAAGCCCCATTGCGTTCATGCTTTACGTGATACTTCCTGCATCCAATTACGGGCCACATTAGGGTAATTTTCTCCTAGCGCTGCATTTGCATTCTGTACGAGACAGGCGACAGGGATGTCAGTCATTAATCATGGCCCAATGAGGGCTGTCAGAGCATTGTCATGCTTGTCAAATGTCTGCTCTCTAAACTCCCTCCAGTTATCAAATCCAGATCTCTGACCCACCTGCAAAGCTTGACAGAGCTGGAGGTGACCTCTTTTGAGCAGGTAAAAGCATAGAGGGGGTTAGCTGTATATGTGTGTGCACGAGTGTGTGCCTGTGTGTGTGTGTGTGTGTGCGAACATTTATCAGTCCCTGTACCTCTTCCTCCTACACTTGCCCCTTGTCACTCTTTTGTGTGTGTGTATCTGGCTGTGTGCTTGTGTGGATTATTTTGTCTAAGATCTCAATTAGCTAATCGCTGCGTTCGTTGCTTGTGTTTTCAGTGTTTCCACGGACGATAAAAAACACAGTAGCTTACACAGTTTCAACAGAGGCTGGCGATTGTGTGCGGATATAAAGAAGAACCCCATGATTAGATGGTGCTAAATAATTCTAATTCAGATGTGGCGATGCAGGGAAACAACAAAAACGCTTTTCTAGAGCCCGGTGACACTAAATCCATGTCAGAAGCACCAGATGTGAGACAATGAAATGTTTGCACTATTTGAATTGGCTTTATGTCACCTCTTCTTTTCGGTCACTCCAAATAACACCTTGATGTCCATTATCTGCACACATAATTGCTATATTGATTTTCCCTGTTGCTTCTTTCTTTTCATCACACCATGCTTTCGCTTGCCATTGTTCAATAGATGTTCTTGAAAGTAAAGGTTGATTGGCTAGAATAATACTGCTTTGGAAAGGGATCAAAGGACAAAACCATCGCTGTTGCACATTTTGGCCCCAAATCACACACATTTGACTTTATTGATGTTCATTTTTTTAAAAACACATTGTAATATTCTGGACTTTTTAATTCTGTCCAGGTATCCATTGGTTTCTGTGTATTTTGTTACAGTATGAATTGTCTTGAGTCTGGTTTTGGTGTTGGTGCTGCTCGTTGATTGTCACATGTTTGTGGGAAAGGAATGGCATGGCATGGCTTTTAATGGCAAACAACAATAAAAAGTACATGATAAGTAAATAGTAAAGTAAATGGGTTTGGGGTAAATGGGTAAATGGATAAAGTAAAGTTAGTTTTCTGGGGCTGACTTTTTGGTGTGGACTTGTAGACTGTGTAGCTCTTTTACATCCACAAGAAAGGATAGCGAAACTGTCTCAAAGCATGATGTGGCCTTTTTTTTTAAATAATAGGCTCTAGATAGATAGCTAGAAAGATGCATAGATAGATAGCAGACATAAGCTAAGTGAAGATACAGCATAGTGGGGTATATTATCACATTCATTATCCATTTAGTAATCTAGCAACAATACAACAACAAATAGAAACCTCTAACCATGGAAATTGATTATATATTCAAACCACAAACAACATACCCTGCGTCAACAGTGTTGTTTTGTTTGATCTTCCGGATTTCAAAGAGGAGGGAGAGGCGTCCTACCATCGGAGAGACTCTGACAATAAACTCCACGGAGGAAGAGCTTCAGGGACTTGCTGCCTTAACTGCAGGAAAGCTGCATGTGTGCTGAACGTGAACAGACTTGTCAGGCACAGTGGCTGCCCTGTGATACTGTCTTTAGATTCACACAAAGAACTCGCAGCAAAAGCAGTTTCTCTGATGTACTTCCTTACTGCGAAAGGGGCATGATATGAACTTAGTTTCTCTTTATTACCTATCAGGCAAGCCAACACTACACATGTATCATCCTTTAGAACATAGGCAGGAAAACCCTGAGAGAATAAGAGAGAGTGGTAAGTGTTATTAATGAATTTAAAGTTGTTAAACTGATGCAATTTTTAATTTTTAAAACCATGCTAGTCATATGTTCTGTGGATCCTAGAGGTGGTCTACCTAATGGGATACTTTGGTCTAGATTAAAAAATCAGAAATATAGTTGACTTCATGCAGACATTCACGGTCCCCACAAGATAACTTCTGCCTAGTGGTGATTCCATGACTTCCCATCTACCACCACCATGAGGGTGATATTTTTGTTTTTGAGTGTAATACCTTATCAACAAATGCCAGTGAAATTTAATAAGGGTATTCAAGGACTGTTGAGGTGGATTTTAATTACTTTGGTAATCCCTGATCTTTCTTAAAGTACCACCAACCGGTCAAAATTTTGATTTTGCCAACATTATCAACTACTCTCTAAAAATACCTCTCATTAACCTCAGCTGTAATATGTGTTTTTTTTGACATAAGCAAATGTAAGCATGCTAATTGGCTAACTTAAATGGGGAAGCTAGGACACACCACATGTCAAACTGATGACAGCATTTCAATCAAGTCTACTCAGGTCATGTAATTTATTAACTGTTGTTTTTTCTATATGAATTTGTATAAAATAAACAGAAGAAGTTAGCATGATGGTTCCAAAACCAACAAACAAAGCTTCATCCAAAATACAGTAAAAGAACAAAGAATACAGCAGTGTACTTGCAGTGCTCACTAGGAACAGCACTGTAGAAAAACCACAGTGTCTCCTTAAAACCAGCAATACCACTTAAATGAAATAAAAATGTCTTGCAGTTTGATATCTTTGAAGTATATAATACATAAATGAGATATCTGTAACCTTTAGTATATTGCAAATCTTCTCGCACCAAGGTTTCAGAAGTGTGCGGTAAGCATTTTGAAATAAAGATACACAGCTGCATAGACTTTTATTTTGCTGTACGGTCTACTGTCTCCTATCAGTAATTGCTCTCTAATGGCAGGGGGAGATTTCTGGCATGGCTTGCTTTCCTCTAATGTCCAAGAGGACAAGGTCAATGTTAATTACCACCAATTACCCCAAATTTTGACTAATCATTTGGGTCCTCTATGATGGCAGTGAAGAGCACCGTCTCTGACCCTTTTTCAAAACCTCCCATAAATACTCAACTGAGATCATTGTGAATGTGGTTATTCAGAGGGCCTGGCCATATGGTTAATATCATTGTCATGGTGCTCAGTCCACAGGGTGACTACTTGTGCCTCAGTACAGTACAGACTCTGTCAGCCAGGAAGAAGCCAGTCTTATAAAAAAAAAGAAGAAATATAATTAAATAAATCAGTTTCTGTCTTTTTTAAAACACATATCAACTAGATCTCTCATTCACTTGGGTTCATCTGTTGTCACACTTGAGTTCCACGTGTTGGTGCATCTTTGAGGACCAGTTTTTCCTCTCTGTTTATGTATTTATGTCACACAGAGATGTGGAGAGCAGTTTTGTGAAAGGTCCCAGGAGTAATTTATCCAAAGTGTCCCTAAAGGTTGTGTAGAGATGGGAAAGAAACTCTCCAGGACATGTGCCCTCTCTGTGCTGAATATCCCACAGAAACATTTAAAGCATGAGGGAGTAAAAGCTGTTAGTGGTTGCAGGAGGATGAATCTGGTTCTGCTGCTTCAATGCTATTTCTCTTTTTCTTTTCCCTCTTTGTCTTAAAACGTATTTCCTCTCTTTTATGTAACATTATGGGTTTCTTCAACATAATTTCTTATTATGTTGTCTTAAAAGGTCATTTTTTAAATCTCAGCTGGCTTTCAAAAAACAATGGTTAAATAGAAAATAACATGCATCACATTCCTCTAGATGTTTTCTGTGCTTTTAACATCCTCATGCATGCTGTAAGATGTAGGGTGAATATGGTTTATTTCTTGTTAAATCCTGGTAACGCAACTGTCAGTTACATGGTTTTATTTGACAGTCAGCAGAGTTGAGTCCAAGATAAAGAAGTGTCAACTTGCACGGCAGGATAATATTGGTTCTTAAGACACCCTGAGGCAGCTATCTTCTCTCTTCAAAATCCTGTACATTAACTTTACATGAGCCAGTCTATTTTCTAGTCGGGAACATTCCTCTTTGTGTTGGAAAATTTTACATTTTGTCTTTTTGGCTCATCGCAACCATCTAATTTTCTCTCACAAAAAAGCTTCAGTTTCATCCATCTGCTGACCTCATTTTCATGGCCAGGCTGGAAATCTTTGAGTGGAATTTTCTGTGTGTGTACACTCTGCCGTCCCTTGGATGTCGTTGGCATGTCTCCGAAGCAATTTTCTCAACTATGAATAATTCACCAGATATTATTCCAAAGGTCATCTTATAGTAATTAGTACCCTGCTGTTGACTAAACAGCCTCAAGGTACCTGATGGCCAGTTTAATTACAATTTGAAATGAGTGTACTGTTTGACAATCTCTATATGTTCTCCTGACACTTCAACAGATGACACCTTGAGAACTAAGTAGGCTTACAATAAGTTGGCTTGTTAGCGCATGGGGATGGTGTGTGTGTGTGTGTGTGTGTGTGTGTGTGTGTGTGTGTGTGTGTGTGTTGGGGACAACATGCACCGTGTGAGCTGTTAAGTTCACAAAGTCTTTTCTGTTCAAATATGCAGTAATTACTAAAAATGCAGATTGGTGTAGTTGAGTATGCATGTGTTTTGACAGCGTGGACATCCTCTGCACTGTCACTGTCTCATTATTAGCCAATTACCATGGAAAACTAATGGGGCAGGTCACAGCCAGCTCTCTTAAGGAGACCGGGGACTGAACATATGCTAAGGATGAGGCGAGATGACACAGTCCAGCAAGCCTTTGGCGTGTTACGAGGTACATGACATGGCTCTTTGTGTCGCACAAGTGAGGAGTCAGTGGTGAGATATCCTGTCATGTCCTGTTGTGATGAACATCAACCCCTGTACTATACTGTAAACTTCAGGTTCCCTCTCTGAGGGCTTGTATGTATTCATAAGAGAACAGTGGATGAAGCATTGAGGCAAAAGGGCCTCAGGTAGGACACGTAGCCCAGGGGGATTGTCGAAGCTCTTGCAGAGTTTGCCTTGGAGGCATCAAAGCTCACGGATGGATGGATGGATGAATTCTTGGATGGATGTATGCATGGATTGATGGATGGGTTGCATGGATGGACAGATGAAAAAACAGATAAACAGAGACAAAGTACAGGTGTAATACAAGCAGTTACCAAAAAAGTATAAAAATAAAAATGTTGATAATAGAAATGGTATGCTAAAACGCCTTCTGTATCTTGAGTGTATATAAGGCCAAATGGCCACAGGTTGTGTAGAGAGCCTCAGGGTTTCACTGAAGATGCTGAGAGATGATGATGCACAGTGAGTCTAAAGTAAATCAGAGGTGTCATTCTGAACAGCCACGGCACATGAATGAGTAGATACTTTTTCCACTCCTGGTTTAAACTTACATTTACTTCTTGGCCCTAGATCCAAAAGGCTAAAATTAAGGTTTATTGTGTTCTATTGATTTTTCTCTGAAATTTATAGGCTACTTCCTAGAGTCTATGGCTTATGCTGATATGATAATGGCTGGACAGTCTAATGAGTAGAGGAGCGACCTTGTGACGGGAAGCTCATTGATTTGTATTGTTGGACCAAATCAAAAATGTAGGAATTGATTGATGAGCGGGCTGCCCTTCCTAAACACAAAACATCAAAGTGCCCTTTAGACTGCAAAGGTGCCACAAGCTATTTTAAAGGCCTAATCATTATTATTATATTTTGAACACATAAATTTGAGGTCTATTGCCAAGCATAACGTGAATGGATGAAAAATCAGCTGTTTGAGTTTCTTCCTATATCCATCACAGTAACTTTATATAACTTCATTCAGCAAAACATACCCACCCAAAAATCCAGAGCATTCATATGGAGTGCTATTTATTTCATGGATGATGCAAAAATCCCTATTCTGCAATTTACTAAGCACAGTCAAAGCTAGCTAATTTATGTGGGATAGAAGGTATTGATAGGAATGATTCCAATGGTTACAGCTTGCAAGTGTCTTATTAAATTACATTCAAAGCTGCTATAATCAATATTTCTATTTTAACAATGGATCACATGACTAACTGCATGTGATAGAAGTTGCTGTTGATGAATATCACTTGACTGCAGTGCTCAGCAGCTCTACAGAGCTTCATCGTGTCTTTTAGCTAATTTTTTTTTTGGTTTTCCAGCCGACAATTTACCGTTGTGGTTTCCTCACACTGCTTTCATCAGCGCAGCTTTTATCACAGCAGACAGCTGGTTTCAGTGAAAACGCTCTGAAAAAACCACACTGTATGCTACCTGCTCAGCACCAAACAGCAGACAGACACAGTTAGCGACTAGCTGGTGAACATAGTGCAGCATTTAGCAGCTGAAGATCCACATTCTTCCCTCAGGAATTGGTGGAGTCCGAAAACAGAGTTAAAAGGAGAGTACTGGACTTAGATCCACCAGGTGGGCTGTACAACTACAAATGAATGCTAATGTTGCCTCATGTCTGCTGGATGTGATGCAAATGTTTAGTAATAACTTCACCGTATCAAATTTAAAAGGTGACACAATGTCAATGTTGCCTTAACAGCAATTCTCCGGTTTTGTTTGCTGTAATATAACATACCTACATGTGTCACACAGTGTTTTAAATGAAAACCCCTTTGCAATCCTTCTCTACATGGTATTTCTGTAACTGAACAGTTACTTTTTTCCCCTTTTACCATAAATATACACATATATGTCATAGGTTGAATTGTCCCCCCAGAGACATTCATTTCCGTTAATGATGGAGGTGAAATGCCATGTCCAATTTGATGGGTCTTATATCATTAGCTTGTAATTGCCGTAATTGGAATACAGTGACAGTGTGCTCTCATGTCACATCTATCACTGATATGAACATGCTCTCAGAACGACCGAGCCAAACAACAATCTGAAGTGAAGGAAAAAGCAGGATCCATGCATACTTTGAGGACTCAATATTTAATGGCTCAAGTAAAATTCAATGACAAGAAAAATCGTTTCACCATATGGAAGGTCATTTTTTTCATAGATTTTAAATGGAATATCTTACAAAGGCATGACAACACAGACTGTATAGCTTTAACTGACCAATACAGATTTGCTGGCAAGCATTGAAGCCTTCTCTCAAAGCAAACTTGACCCGACTCACTGATGACTAATTTACAAGCATATACTTAAGTCTTATATTTTGTTCTAATTTTTGTACAAGATACATTTGTGTACATAAAATATTCTGGCAATGTGCATGCCAGTATACACATATGTGCACGCACACACACACACACACACACACACACACACACACACACACACACACACACGCCCACACACTCACATGCAAGGAGATATCCATACACACTCTCCTTCACACACATACAACTATAAACACATTCAAACAAACTCTCATCACTATTATGCATATGTATCCACTTACATTACAACAGAGATTGTCATCTCATCACTTCTTATGTTTTCCCTTTTTCCTCTTCATCCACATTGTGAATTCCAGTATTTAGCCTGTAGCCATTTTTACTGTATGTGTCATTCCAGTTTGTAACCATTACACTAGTTCTTAGGGGTACTGCTATGTACAGTTTAAATCCAGTTTACCTGGCAGTATAGATATTTGTGTGTATGTAGAGGCATAAGTGGTACGCACACTTTACAAAGTCTGAATGTGTACACTGTGTAACATTTGTTTTGTTCCATAAGACAGACAAACAAACAAGTAGAGCAGTAAACATCAATACCGACACTGAATCTAATGATGGATGCATGAACTACATAGTCAAGTGTCAAAATGCCTTGTGGAAGTCCAAACAGTTCATGCAAATTAAGACACAGGTTGACATGGTAATCATGATACACATTTTGAATAGAAAAAAAGCACAAAATAAAAAGCAATCTTCAGTTTTATGTATGCTATCTTTACTTTTAGGGCAGAGGGAATTAGAAAAGTATGAAAATAACAGTGAGAGCAGAATCATGCAAAGTGAAAATCTGTGATCATGTCATTTTGTCTATTTCACTGTGTGTTTTGTGAAAGAGGAGAGCCTTTGACACAGAGCAACAGTACTTACTCAGAGGAGCCAAATGCACATTCATATGGTATATGCTCTGTCTTTGAAAAATAAATAAAACACCATTACTTTCACCTCTGGAAGGGCATATGGTAAAACAAAACAGGACTGCAGTAGACAAAAAAGTCATGTTAGTATCAAAACCAACATCCTACAGATGTACATTCATGCAGTAATTATACTATTCCCTCTAGAAGATGTCTTTCAATTAATGAAGCTGCTGCAACATTACAGCACATAGGAGTTATGTAGGCAGAGTAAGTTAAAACACAGTGAGGGTTACAGATAAGGTAATATTGTGCTTACTGTACACATGTGATTGGGTAAACAATATCAAACAATCACATCTTTTATTACAGTGTGACCGTGTATTATCCCATACATATTTCATGGATATTCTCTCCCTCCATGATATGGAGAAGGGCACAATTTCCTGTGTCATATTTATAAACACTCCAACAGCAGATAATGGTATAACTTCTTTGTTAATGAATGGCAAAGTTTCTTTAAATATATGTGTTATTTTTCAGATTTGAAAAGATCCAACCAGGAATTTATTTGCCCTACTTATTATTCACATAATTGTAAACAGAGACTGAAAAGAAAAAAAAAAAAAGAACGAGGATTTTGAGGCAACTTTTGGATCACATCACAAGTGTTAGATTTGCATTTGTCAGAGAAAAAAAATCCAATTTTCAGTGACATCATGATGTATGTTCCCTTTGATATGTGCTCCTTTTGATTAAATATGCATTGTTTATACCATTTGGTCTGACTATAACAATGAAATGAGATAAAAAGTGATAGAAGAGAAAAATATTGGTAAATGAGCTGAAATTGGATTCCCAAACAGGGACATTTTCATCAATGGATGTTTATAGAAGGATTTATTTATGCTGCTTGTTTTGAATTAATTTCATTTTCGTAATTGACTGAGGTGAAATTGAATAGCCCCCTTCTCTGTCCTTGACACACTGTTCCTTTAAGTGATCATTTCACTGAGTCTCAGATAAATCCTCTTTATAATGATAAGAGTCCTGACCCTAAGCATCAGAGAGAATAGGTGTGGCGGCTAAGAGCATGCAAACACAATTTGCCTCGCACTTTCCCTCGAGAATGCCACATTGCATTATAGATTTAGGTCTGTTCCCAATTTGCAAGATGGTACAAGAAAATGAATCGCATGAATCATATACCTTATGATGTAGACACCTGGCTTGGATGTTCCTGGAAAGAAAAATGGATATCAGCAAAGTCACTTATTGCTGTAGCAATAGATTATACTGCACCCAATCTGTTACAGCAGCAAGTTAGTCTGAAGTAGTTATCATCATCAGTACAATTTACACACACACGCAGTGATACAGTGTGTGTATGATGAAGCCATGGTGAGGGGCAGCCTGCAGGGAGGTCCTTTCAAATAGTGCCAATGCCTATTCCTATGATAACTGCAAAAATAACATTGTGATCAATAATTAAGTTGGAATTCTTACACCCTGGTCTATTATTCCAGTGTCGACGCATAGTAGAAACTGATAATAGAAACCTTGCAGCCAAAGTGAGTTGTATGAAAACACACAATAGTAATTAATAGCAGGAACAATAGGTGTTATTAATGATTTCATAGGAGGAGAGGGAGCGTAAAAACCTCCTGCGTTTGAGTTACCTTTCCATCGCCTCTGCACATGCGGAGCATGTTTGTGGCCAGGCAAGAGAACCATTCCAGACCTCCTAAACACAATGAGGATAGCTACTGAGATCACACATCAAAGTAATTATACTGAGAATTTCATAATTGGCTCCATAGCTGTTATCATGTGAATGTTTCTGAGCTGCAAAATGTGAGAAATAGAAACAAAGAGAAGGAAACAAAGGGTACGTTTCCAAAGCGCATCTGTCTGCGCCTTTCAAGGCTAAGCTATTGAGATAGTTAGTGAACATTTTCTTAATAGAGTTGGCAGAGATGGAGCAACCACCATATGGAAAACATCTTGGGTATGTGTATATGTCTGCGTGTGTGCGTGTGTGTGTGTGTGTGTGTCTATGCAGAGTTTGCATTTTGTTTTTTTTTCCTGTTCCATGGTGAAAATGCAAAATGCAAAGGATTACCAGTGTTGCCTACCATTGGCCTAGATATGCTTTGTAGACTTTTTTTTATCCTTCTGCAGTCCCCTGACCAAAATAGACTTCTGAAACACGTTCAGGCAAGACAAAAGAAATATCTTCCACCACCAAAGGAGTTTGTGCTGCGTGTTATACAGAGCAATATTTCACTAGAACTTGAACAGAAACACCATCCACCCAGTACTCATAATTAACATTTAGCCCAATTTAGCTCACTCAACACAAAGTACTGTATTTGCATGTTTTTTTCTCCATGAGGAAATGGGTCTTTTAGGACACAGTTCCACAAAGCTGGGCCCAAGGAGCTTAAAGCGCACACTGCCCTTTCACTAAGCAAACATCACCAAACTGAAAGCAAAAGTTATTTTTTTCTGTGATGGATCTACTTTGGTATAGAACTACCTTATTATACATGGGCCTGCTATGTTAAGACTTGAATGTCAGTTCAAATGCTTAAGCTGTCAGACTGAGCCCGTGTGATTTTGTCGGAACAACATCCTCATGATCGAATCCACTCTCAGGATGTCTTCATTAGTAAAACTGAGCTGGAGCTGGTCAAAGTTTTCAAATGATGCATACCTCCACATGTACGCATACACACAGATCATAAAGTTGCTGACAAAAAGCCATCTATGGTTAGAGTCACATGTATATCAGGGCAATGAAGATCTGTCTTATTCTTACAGCTGGTGCTCGTGTAAGAAAGAGCTGCTGCCACTACCAGTGGTCTGCTGCCCAGGGGAGGAGAAGCTCGCCAGAGGGATGACCTTGACGGGGTCCTCCTTCTTACTACTGCAGTGTCTATCCAGGGTGTTGTAGAACTGCGGCCGGTTGATCCCTTTGTCCAGTTCATCTTTTTTGGGCACAGACCTGCCCAGGGTATGGCGACCATCCATGACCCCCATGCTGCCCATGTTAGCTTTGGCTCCCCGGGCAAAGCTCTGCTGGAAGCCAAAAGAGGGCATTGTACCGGTGATGGCGGTGGTAGAAGGGGTGGAGGTGGGGCTGTTGCTACCAGGACCCTGGAACTGGGCCAGGGCTGGGGGCATCCAGCAGCTGTCGGAGTGGCCCAGTATCAGACACTCCTGGGTACAGGTCTCAGAGGCCTCAGCCAGGGCTTTCTGCAAGTTCACCTCAATCGCTGAAAAAAAAAAAGGACAAAGAAGAAAACAACATAGTTAATCCAGAACATGCAGGGATTGCTGCTGGAATGCAAAGATTTCACCAACTGAACTCATGAATCATAATGTAAATAAAAGAAAGCTGTCGCCTTATCAGCGGTTGACCCACAAAATGTCAGCCTTTTAGTGAAATGAAAGTCAGTGATAAATGTTTCATTTCATCTTGTAATGAGAAAAACACCAGCAGAACATTTAATTTCCATTGGTATTCCCATGACTCTGTCTGTTTACCTACAATATGCAAGGAATTCCCTGTAGCTTAATTAGAGTAAGAAAAAAAATGTCTTGCTGTTTGTGTCTTGGATTGGCTCTACTGTATTAAATATTTAATGGACATCTTTACAAAGCATTGTTTATTTTAATCACTGTCAATGTGGCATACCTTAAACCCTTTTGATCTTTCAGAATCCAAAATAAATCTGGTCAAATAAGAAAACTCACAGGGAGAAAAGCACCATTATCCCAGGATCCTCTGAGCATCTTTAGCATATTTAGGTACAATTAATAAATGTGGCTAATTGTGGCAGCATTTAAGCTGCATGCATTGAGAACGAGGAGGTGACTGGGCAAGGCTAAGCACTCAAACTATCTTATCTCATTATCCCGGCACTGACATCACGTGTGAAATGAGTCTGGGATGAGGCCTCAGCATTGAGCCTCAGCAATAAAGCCTGTCAAGCCAGATAATTAGAATGTAAAACAGTGTGCACCAAGGCAACCAGGAGCCCGCAGTGTTATGTTTCCTAGGCCATGCAAAGGAAAGAGGGGTCCTCATTCAAACATCACATCACTCCTCTAGGCTTCAGCTTCAAGCTGTCATGTAGAAATTATTTAGTATATTTGCATAAGTAAGAATGCTATAAATAATTAAGCAGTCTCAGACCCCAGTACACAAGGACAACTATTTCCCTCACGCACACAAGTTCAACATCCTCTGTGTGATTCTGCTCCGCCGAAATCTGCAAATCTTCTTGCCACCCTGTTTATTGTTTTATGGCATTCAACAAAATGAAAATGAATATTCTGATTGGCCCACGTTAGTGATACCAGTCCGGCCTCCCAAAACTATCTAGATCGTCATATAATGCCCCAGTGCACACACTTTTTTTTGTATTTCTGTGCCACCGCAGATTGAATAGCACAGCGTCAGCTTTAATTATGAGAGCAGTGTCTGAAAATGAATCGCCTGGTATAAATTGTGAGGATATATTTGGAGTGCTCACGTGGAGTCAAATCTGTCCTCTCCATATTGAACTGGAGCCTTGGAGCAGGAGTGTATAAATCCCCTGGGCGGTAAATGTGTCACCTTTCAGAGGGTCACTAACTTCATTAAGGCAAAAATGGATGCTGCTTTCTCATTCTCTGAGCTAGCACAATAGAGCCAAGCCAAGTCTCGACCGTGCCCTGACTCAATCTCTCTCTGAGGGGTTTCTGCTGTTGGTAATGCCTTTTCGGTGTGCTGCCATTTTTGACGAGGTAATGCTGTTAGCATGAACTTCTTATTCCACAAACATGCACCCTGACACACAAATAAAAGTTCCTGGTCCTAACAGAAGCACACACATTCAGAAGTGCATCTTTGCCAGGTTCCCTCTCTCCTCCTCAACTTTAAATGATCAGTGCAGCCAAAGGTGAAGCTGTCTTTAACGCAGCACACTGTGCATATGAAAGGTAGTCTGTGGCTCCGTGACTTCACACAGCATTTCTGTGTCAACAGCCTTGAGTGCCTCCAAATTTTGTATGCAATATTTCACATCTAGCCTTTTTCAGAAGACATGGGCCTGTACTATTTTTTATTCCAGTGGGATAGTTTGGATAGGCAGTGGCGGGTTTGGGAGGGTGGGAGCACGGCGTGAGTGATGTCGCTGACAGCTCTGGCTGCTTTCGTCAGCTAGAGGTATGCCGCAGCCTGCTTGTGATGCCGCTGTCTTTTGTATTCAGGGGAAACAACTGTACCCCGCGGAGCTTTCGGGAGGAATCACACATCACTGACGCCACAGATCCCCTGATGCTGAGAACATTCTTTTCTACTTTCCTTCAAGGAAATTTGAATGGCAGACAAGTGGGGATAATGGCAAACAATTGGGTTTAATAGACAGCACGGCTGGGATCAGGCCTACTGTTCTCATTTGAGATGATTCATCTTCACTGAGCAGTGGTGATGTGGTTGAAACACAACTGTGATACCTGTTTAGTTACTCTGCTGACTGAACATCTAATAAAAGTTCCCTCAAACCTCAAGTAACTGACTACCGTTGACTGCAGAAATTAAGTGGCATTCGATTCATGTTCCACTTCAAAACAGCCTGCAGGCTAATTTGACTGCTCTGTCATAAGGTAATCTATTATCCATGGTCTTGGTGTTTAGTTCTAGACACCCCGCAGTGCCACAGTTCTAGGTTTCTAGTTGATCTTATGGTCATACGCAAGGTCAATACCAGTGGTAGCCTACAGCAATCTTGTTCTGCAACATCAACACATCCTTTGGCCAGCCACAGATCGAACACCGCTGCATCCACCTTCAGCTGACCTTCCATTCGTGCGGTCAAACATTACAGCTTGTATAAACATTAGACATGAGTAAGAGAGAGGTATGGGAGTCCCGCATGGCATGCGAAAGCTTATTAAAAAATGCTTTTTGCACAAAAAAAAAAAAAAAAATACTGGACAAATTAAAGCGTGCCATTCAAATACACACAAGGTTAGGTTAACATAGCAGAAACGCTTCTCTATAATGTGAGTGCTTGAAATCTTTTAATTTAGAAAATATATGGTGATCGAAGCCAGTAACTGCAAAATGCCTGCAACACTTTGCAATCCAATCCAATTCAGTAGCCCCACTAGAATTTTTGATAATGCTATTACTTTTTGGTTCAGGCATTTAAGTATTTTTGATATTTTATTTTATGGATTTTTATTAGTAGATAGTGGGGGGAAAAAACAGCATGAGCACCAGTATGACATGAACATCTTTCAGTCTAATGCTGTCCAGTACACCGCCACAGGGACGAGCCTGCTAAAAGCTGAATAAAAGCCTTTCTGACACCTCCTACAAAAATTGCAGATCTATTGTATTGGATCGCATTATAGCGCACATGTTCCAGTTGATGTATCCAGCCCCTTTTCAAACACATTTTGTAATATTCCAATCAGCTGGCAGCAAATGATTAATCGATAATGACATCCTTTCAATTGTAGCTTTGATACAGAATCATCTCATCAAAAAAAAAACATTTTAATGCGTAACAATTTACTGCCGTGCGTGGCACACCAGTGCCACTAGCCACAATGGTGAATGTATTTTAGTTTTATTCTGCTAACATTTGTTGTGTATGGTAATTTTTTTATATTAATACAGATTTTAGTGCTGAAATAATAAGCAGTAATTCAGATTTTCAGGTTGCTGCATGCTAATGACAAGGTTACTGTACGAAGTCAGTAATATAAAGATAATTGGTTACATTTCTGCATCAAGGTAATCATAATGATTTGATTTAGCCACGATAAACAGTGAAAGACTTTGTGCTGCTTTACCAACCGGATGTCTGAAATGTTGACATTTTCTGTCTAAGTATTGTATTTTACTGTTTTATTATACTGGTGTGCATTCAATCTCACTTATTTCTTTTTCCCTGATGGCCATGAAATCCACTAATGTAAATACATGCTCTGACAGGCAGAAACACACATGCACACAGCTAGGATGCATATTAGCCGGCTGATCAGGGCTTTTCAGTACAATAGTATGAGATATTTAACATGACAGTTGATGATATTTACTGACAGAGCTAGTTACATCTTGATGAGCTTCACATTAAGGTCTGCACACATCAAGATTCAACCTATTATTTCAGCATGCACAAACTCATTATTGCTAATTAAAAGGATAATTGCATGCATCTAGGACATTAAATTCCTCAAACAGCCATCAGGAAGGTGGACTAGGCCCCTGACTCATCATACAGTGTTAATTGGTGCAGAGTTTTCAATTTTTTACAAATATGCATCAAAGTCACGTATCCTCAAATGAAAGCTTTATCACATCCTGCACACTGTCTCCATGCAAGCACGTATGCTTACTGTCATATATAAATTAGATTTGTTTGTTTTATGTCTGCTTTATTATGATTTAAAAGCATCCAGCAGCCCAAGACTTCCACAAACACACACACACATATGTCTAAAGTTGTGTTACATGAGCTGTCACTATGCACCCTAGTTGTTTTCTTTTCAAACACTCTCTGCAAAGACTTGGAAAGCTCAAAAGTTTATTTTCTTCTGCTCATGCAACATTCACAGAAGTGCAAAAGTTCATACGTATCCCAGAATGTAACTATGCAAAAAAAATAAACCTTTCACCACCCGAAGCATTATCACCCCCTGCTCTGCACCCATCAGTGTCAATTAATTTGGACTCAACAGGTTTAATGGGTCCAGAAAATAAAAATAAAAATGCAAAGAGGCTTAAATTTGGCTGCATGAGATGTTTAAAAATGGAGAACTTGCCTTTCATCAAGAGTTTTAGAACCATCCCAGAGTAGTACTACAGCTATCATGAGTGCAAAAGTATTATCATTATCATATTATGTGTTCTTGTGTGAATAGGAGATGAGATGAGACTGAGAGGGAGAGAAAAGGAGACACAGAGGGTACATGAGCACGTGTCTCATTTCTGGAGGGAGATCAAACGACAGAAACACAAGAATGTGGAAGATTCTTTCAAACAAATAGAATCTCAGTAGAAATAATTGGGTTTGTAATTACCAAGACTTTATCACTTCACTCTGCCTTATACTCACTCCAAACGTACAATCTGGATAAGCAAATGGATGGTCATTAATAATAATAGCGCTATTAAAACCCCTTGGTGTTGCGCTGAAAAGAGAGATGCCATTACGTTCATCACAGCTCTGGCAATCATCATTTGAAGGAGAGACTAATGTCTCACTTTCACTGAATTACAAGTGCGAGACAGCATGCTTAAATGCGTGATGCATTTCACCAACCCTCCTGCTTTCTTGGGGCTCATATTTGTGATGCACACTTATGACGGATTCATGGTTTTGATGATGTGTACTCATATATGAATTCATGTCCTATTCAAGATAAGCTTGTGAGAGTCTGGTTTCTGAGGGATGAAACTATATGCAAATAGTCCTGCATATACGTTATTTAACAATGAAATAAAAATATGCAGACTCAGAGACAAGGTCCGTGACTTCTCCAGAAAAAGCCTGTCTCTATGGCAATGACGCTGAAAATTAACTTTTCTCTGCACGTCAGACTCAAATGCTATTGGTTTGCTTTACTTTTATCAGGAGGAGGTACGGTATAATCCCTCGGCGAAGGCAATAAGAGCTGTCATTGTCACTGCTGACAAGGGCGTGGAGGAGGAAGTAAATATTCCATTGTAGCAATAAAAAGTTGCCGTGCTCTTTGCAAGGCAGTGATCAACTGTGCGGCAGAGGTCAGTGGTGCCATGTAGGGGGCTGACATGTATTAAGATCTAGAAGGAGTCACACCGGAGTAGATGGCAACTGTAGAATTTTATCAACAAGATTTTATTACAGAATGTGGACTGAGACAATAGAAATATCCTCATACAGCCTGTCTTCATCTAATGGCCTCCCTCATCAGTGATCTCATGGTCTAAGAACTGCATGCCAGTGAACGGTAATGAGTTAGTGAGTTAATTCTGTGGAGCAGCGATACAAAGTGAGATATAAGAAATGGCAAGGCCACTGCTCCTGTTTTTTCCGCTTTTTAAAACAAATCATGCCACATGCAACGAATGGCCTTCTTTAAAAGGAGACAATGTGACGCAGATAAGAGGGGAGCGAGGTTGTCCATATAGAATCTAGACTAATTACTTTTGATGCATTTACTGAGACGCTGCTGAACGCGGTGAGTCTCAGAGCCACATACGTATTTATCAGCACTTGTGGGACCTATACAGTTCCTCGCCTGTAATCCATCTAGCCTTGTCTACTCTCGACCCCTTTTGCTTTCCTAGTGTTTGACCCATTGTAACTGAAAGTAATTGCAGGCAGAAAACAACATCTAATGATTACTTTATCTGGGAGTCTGAGAGAGAGTGAAAAGTCACAGACAGGTACTTTCAACAAAAGGAGGAGGCTTTTTTGTTCCCGACACACAATTTCAGACAACAAAGAATATTATTGACTTGGCTGAGATTAGAACACCAAAACAAATGACAAAGCACAGAGAGAGGACAAAGTGCACAAAGAGAGAAAGGATCTCTTGAACAACCCAGTGCCAAGCACTTTCTTCTTTCTTTTTGTTACCATTGATTAAAAGTATGTTGTAAGTTGGGGCGCCAATTTCTCCACTGAGAATATACAACACCAACACAATGTATGGACTTAATTTAATGTAAATTCCTTTATCTGGAAGTCACCTTTGTTGTCAAGGGGAGAGGAAAACACCTACATTTTCATATTGCCTCAGCATAAAATGTTTACAAAAAAGCAAGCCCCAACATCGACAACGACAACTGTGTGATTTCCATCAACAGAGAGCACAGTTGGGAAGGTAGAACAAGGCAGCTTTCTTCTTGACACTTGACTTTTTGTGTGTGACATTGGTTGATTACATCTCCTTCATTATGTCTGGACCGCTATTGGGCCTCCCCTCCCGAGGACAAGATGCCGGTGTCACCATCAACACAATCAGGCCTGGCCAAATACCCAGCGTGGGCCAGATAGATGAGAGGTGCAAACACCATAACAATCTGCAATCAGCGCTCATCACCACAGTGACACACAGAAGAGGAGGCACAAGGTTTCTATGGGGGGTAGAAACACAAGACACACTCATGTAGATGCGCGCACACGCACACACACACACACACACACACACACACACACACACACACACACACCAGTGCTCTTGCTGTTTAAAATCTCACACATGGGCAGCCATTCATTCTCCTCTTTGTGAGTCTGTACTTGTGAGAAACGCTGGACGATGCTGTGGATACACTGTAGGTGTGCTGTCACTGACAAGGAAGCAATACATAAATGCATATTTATAAGATTTAAAAAAAATGTGAATCCACCTTAAAATTCATTGCACATGGATGAATGTCGGAATATTTCCATATTGTGCAGATAATGCAAGGTCTGGGAAATGAAAATAAAAAGCGTAGAAATGAAAGGGAAGTGAAAATATTTTAGAGGGATTAAGAAAGAAAGGAAAATAGACTGATTAAGTGGGACCTGACAAAGCTGTCTGATATTTGCAAGAAGATTGGATTGTTCCAGCAGGAATACTATCTAAACAACCATGATTTTTAGGAAATGACTTTGATCTAAAAATGTAAATGTCACTTATGACACTCTTAGCTTTCCTTTTTAAAATCAAATTAGAAGCTGAGTTGAGGCATAAGCAGGTCCTCAAAGAATTAAACCTGTTGCTTTAGGAGCCAGTGCAACCACTGGATGTTTTCAGAGAATAGTTCATAAAAAATGAGGCCTCGGCTTCACATGATGGAGTAGAGACCGGAGAGACAAACTGTACAGCAGACACCACTGCGCTACATCCTGTGGCATGTAACAAGCAAATTCATCACACTGACCCATTGCCCCCAATTATTATGGAAAACAAGAATGAATCAAATTAACATTGAAGAAGCTCTTGGATCTGGCAGCCTGTCTGCGCAGCCGATGGATTCAGCAGGAGGAGAAGAGGGGGTAATAAACAAGGTGCCACTGCATATGCTATATATCTTGCAGTCATTGATGATTAGCTCTGTTTTCCCTTAGCCATACATTACTGTTATTGCCTCCATGGCCGGGCAGATAGGAAGTGGATACAAAGGCATCGTGAAGCCCATCTTTCAATGGATAACTGGCAGGCTGAAAACCACTCGGCACCAGCGGCAGCATGATTTCAGTGCATGAGTGATCTGAGCATGCTGAAAATTGTAATCTCTTATATGGCAGAGCGGAGAGGAGGACTGTTGTACTGTTTTTGTTGCGTTGTTGTTTGTTTGTTTTTCCCAAGGTGTGTGTTTATTGTACAGTGAGGTATTTCTAAGTGAAATCATTCGCTGTAGTCACTAAAAATGGGGGCTCTCTTCAGATGTCAACAGCTCAAGTCTCAGTGTTTTGTCCTACGGGGCAATCCTGAAAACGTGTAATCTATATGAGGTGTCAGTGTCAGGAGCAGACACTCTCGCGCTCCCTTTTCTGTTTCCTTTTATTCACCCCGTCTTCAAAATATTTTGAGGACAGCTTAGGCATGAATGCAGGCCGTATACGGTATTAGTCACAGTCATTAGTGCTGAGCAAACTTATATTTGCAATATCAGTGAGTAGTGTAGCACGGTAAAGGTTTTAGTATGAGGGGCAGACTCTCTCCAGATCCCCCCGTGCATGTACACTTTAAAGGTTTTCCTTTTCCGGAGCGCCACAGACCCTCCTCCGGGGACAACTATTAATTTTTCACTGAAACCTCCCCTGAATAATGAATTCTGTCCTATTTATACGCTGTGATAAGTCCACTGAATGTCTAAAAAGGGGTTATCATGAAAAGGGTAAGGCTTTCAGAGAAAGACCTGTTCCTGCTTAACATGTTTAATTCATCCGCATCGCCATGTTCTCGAAAGCGGTGGAAAAGTCATATAATGTATCACTGGCAAACATGAAAGCAGACACAAGCGGCACATTCAATAAATCACAGCTTTACTTTTACTGTTTTGATGTTGACTGTCACAATCCTCCACCCAAACACCAGCCGTCGAAAGTTCAGATATATGCCTTTTACTCCTCCGGGCCCCGCTGACAGATACGCTCTCACTAAAATCGCAGAGGTACTCAGTGGCTTGTGTTAATGTTTCTGTCACTACGCACTTTATTTGGGGTGTGCTGAGTGCAGGCATTGTCAACTAACATTCACAACAACGAGAGCGACAGATACAGATAGACAGGGAGAGGAGACAGAGTGAGAGAGAGCTAGTGTGTGAAATGGCAGTTGCTGGAACATGAGCAAAAAAAAAGGCGTAAAGTTTTGCCTATAAATAATGCAATAAAACTGGAACATATTTCAAAATCTGTGAAGAAAAAGAGAAGAAGCTGGAACTGATAAACATCTTCGACACTTAAAATAATTTGTTGCTAAAAATAACTGTTGCTTTTAGGGGTTCAATTAACTGCATGGTGGAAAAATAAAGCATCGTTTTGCTGCCGATTGTATCGGCACACTAAGTGAACCAAACCATTTATTATAGTTTCACACTCAGACCAAATAACTATAAGGCTGTCTCTTCATAAACATCATTACCCTTACATAAACAAAATTAATTGACATTGCAGCCTGTGTTACCAGTATCACACAGTGCTAATAACTCTAGCACATAATAAAGATATGTGGTGATCATATGCAACATTGTAACTCAAGCATTTTTAAATGATTTATAAATGTAATTACAGCTGAATGTAATTCAGATTCATTTGTTAGTTAGGATTCAGTTCTACTTGTACCCTGAGAAATTTCATACACTTTCATACACTGAATTAATAACTCTGATAAAGACTTGTCTATACCTGGTTCCTATAAATTATAGATTTATCTTATTTAATGATGCTTATTTCTTTAAATTTGATTTTAATTTATCACCTAACAGCTTCATTTTCGGCTTTTAACTTGATGAAAAAAATAAAAGAATTATAATAAAATAAAGGGCAAAATCAGGAGGCAGGTTCGCTGATTGTGTTCTGTCTCCGATGATGAAGAAAATGCTCCAGTGGCTACAACAGTCCACAGAGGAGCAAGCGAAAATAGCCACGCCGCTACTTTGCTCTAGAGACTGTCAGCAACCCATTGACCTCAATGTCTTTTATGCTGTTTAGCCTGAAGCGCTAACTATCAGATATTAACACCCCACATCTTTGATTTTGTGCGCCTGTCAGGCCCCGAGGACGCTTGTATATGTTGTCCCGGGGTGCCATCCTCTTTGTGTCAGTTGTTTCGTCCTCGTCTAACACGACAAACACCCACAAAGAGGCAAGGGTATGTCACATTTCCTCTGCCTGGCATCTGGTATCGACTCTAATGTTGACATGTCTTAGCAGAGCCTGGGGATGGCATAGAGAGAGAGGAAGTTAGCAAAAAAAAAAAAAAGCCTTAAATGTCACTAACATGTCCGGGTGTTTGTAGAATTGCGGGAGAAAATTGCCAGGGCTTCCTGGCTCTCCATCGCCACCACCACCACTGCTACGATGACATCACTCTAGCCAATTTCATCCCACAGTTTATTTCAAGCTGCTGTGTTTGTGTGTGCGCCTGTGCACGCCTGGGTGCACGTGTGTGAGCGACTGTGTGAATATGTGACAGAGAGAGAAACAGGCTCGCTCTCTATGTAATTCAGTGTGTGAAGGCACCAATACCCATCTCTATGATAATTTCCTATTCACTATGAGCAAAGACAGCAACACTGATACAATTCATTTCCCCTTTATTAACTGGTGCGGAAATGTTGGGACCCGCAGAAGTGACTTCTGAAGTCTTTCAGGGCTGAAGGGTGGCAGAGTTTGTTTTACGGGTGGGAGGAGAAAGCTACTCGTACAGGGTAGATGATTTTGGGAGCCATGCATCTGTAATAGTGTATTTGCCGGAGACAAGATTCTCAGTTTCCATGAGCATTTAGTGGCCATTACGTGAGACCTTGGGTCAAAGCATATCAGTTCCAACAACCTCTCCAAGCCTCTGGCAAAGTTTCAGTATCATATGTCTTGTTTGCATTACTCGATTGAGTTTCATGTGTGACATCCAAAGTCAAGTCCAGTCGATCACAGTGACATTCAATTCACCAGAATTGATGACTTGCCACCAGTCCGCCGTTTTTATCTCGGGTTGATGCCCTCTTTATTTTTCACCATCCCAGACTCGTCCTCCCTCCACTCTGATATTGCTAATTATTTCAAACTATCAGGTAGACAGTTTCAATTTCAATTAAATCTCGTCTTCTCCACCGACCTTGGGGTGGAGAACAGGGTTGCGCTCTCAGCCCTGAACCGTTATGGGTGCCATTTAAGAAGAAATTTAAACTCAATTTTAGCCCGACTTCAGAGAATACACGCTGAGTTCACCCTTGTCAAGACACAAGTGTGCTCAGTATATGTATTCCAGTAACACACTTAATGTGATAATTGAAAGGGGCCCAATTAAAGCTTCAAGGCATAACTGGTTACTCTGATACACCCTGGGGAAGCTGTGAAGGACAGATTTACAGCCATATGCAGCTAATCTAGCTGTCTGGTATGGGCTGTGAATCTTAATGCACTGATGTTACGATGACATATTGCATGATGGTAGTTTACAAACACTCTTCTGTGCTCACAGTATCAACAGGAGGGGGAATGTAGCCATAAAATGGTCACTGTCTGTGTAACAAATGCACTTCTTCATAATCATGTATCAAAATGTTGCATAAAAAAGCACAATGTCATGTAGGTAAATGAAATAGTAGACCCTGCTGCTGCAGAGAGAGGGCACCATGTATGTAAGAAAAACAATTACGTGATATTGACAGCTAGTGCAATCAAAGGCTCCCCTGCCAGACTCAATGAGGTGCCAATCAACTGAGTGTCTCTGCCTCACGTTGCCGCTGCTGCTGCCTTTCATTTTAGAGTCAGAGGAGATTCTGCCGTGGTGAATCATCAGTCAATAGCTCAGAGTTGATGGTTAATGCTGATTGATGACATCCCCCCCCCCCCCATGCCCCCCACTCCCCAGCATTATTAGCCACCACCATCAATAAACAGTCACGGTGTAAGCCACAAAAAAGAGAAAATAAAGAAAAATTATCATCATCTTTATTGGTATTGCTATTATTGATCGTAGTAATAGCATTAGTAGTAGTACTTGGAGGTGTAGTAGTTTTTCGGAGCTAGCTTTAAAGCCTCTGTCACCTTGTTTTGATGGCTTTATTGTTTCTTTTTGCAAGAAACCAGTTGCTCATTGAATGTTACTAAAGGTCGTCCATGATTGATTCAAGCTATAATTAAAATGATTATTAAAATAAATGATAAAGCACCAGATGCTTTCTCTTCATTGTCCCATGAAATAATAACGTGAATTAGAATGTCATTCAAAGCACGGCATTAGCCAACACAATGTAGAGGCGTTGAAGGAAAATCTGGTACACGCGTGTAATTAAAGTGATTCTATCAAATGTGGCATTTCTATCACCACAATATTCTGCCTTGCTCTGCCTTTCCCTCACCTGTGGTGGCCCGCTTCACGACCAGAATAAGAGTAGGGGATTGCTGCTCCACAGCGAAAATGATGATTTCTGTGGCAATGTCTTAATGTGAATTTATGTGAAACATGGCAATGGTGAGCTGTAATAGGCACTTTCTAACCCAGAAATGTCAAGCAGGAGGACGAACACTGCTACAAAACATAGGTATGATATTGAATTGGCTAAAAGTGTCACCCCTAGAAAGAAAATAACATTATTTTCACTCCCTCCTTCTGTTTTTGCCTCTACTCTCTGTCTGCAGCTACCTCTTGTTATACTTTCTCGTATTCACCTCTTGCTGTTTGTGTTTGTTTTTTAGATGTTGTTCTTATCTTGCGATGGCAAGTTAAAGTATTCTGCTTTATTATTAAAGAATGTGTTGGATTTATCAGGTTCCTCTACAAGTTGCCCATACAACAAGGAAAAGGCATTAGAGGATACAGTCTAAAGAACAGACTTTCTGTTGGACTTCACTCGCTGATGGTTTCCTACTGCAGGGTTTCTTTCATTATCTCTCTTCCACTCCTCACCCACACATCCACTCTTATTTACAGCGGCTCTTATTTACAGGGAGTCAACATATTGAAGTCAGACTTAAGGAAGGCTGGGTGTTAACCATCCATCTCTTTGACAAGGAGAATAAACTAATTTTCTAATTTGCAAGCATGTGACCCCAGTCAATTCTATTCATAATTCATTATGGAAATATAATCAGACATCATACCTTACCTAAAACAACACTGTGTTGTTGGGAAAAAAACAACTCTGCTGCCTGCACCAACATTGTACAAGAGGCCTTTAAACAAACTATCTGCACTGCTGAAACAATCTCAACGTGTTCAGCTCTTAGACACTGTGAGGGAAAAATATGTTGGCTCCCATCCCCTTCATTTCAATTGCTCTTTGATTCATATAGGTCTTTAAAGAGCAAGGTGGGACAATTACCATTTTAAGTGGTTAACATGCCCCAGCTGGTATTTCTTTGCATTTTCATCTGAAATATTATTCATTTTCACTATTAACCATGTTGAGAGCACTTCCCTGGGTTTTGCTGGGCTATATTGTACATCTTAGCCACAAGTAGTGATAAACAGTCTTAAAGCTCCAAAATCCAAGTGGCAAGCTGGGACTAATCATTAAGAAACAGCTCCCTAGAAACACTTTCTCGTCAAAAACAATTATCAAGAACTGAAATGCTATAAGGAACAAATCACAATGATATTCCATATACGACACTTAACTCCCCGTCTTTTCCTCGTTCAGTCCGCTCTTCACAGGCAACACAACAAAGAATTGTAAACTCTACTGGCAGAAGAAGAAAGGGTATTAATTTTCCAACCTGGAAACTGTAAACTGAAAATATCTGTGAAGTGGATAATTCTGTCTGGGGGAGACATGTATTTTCCCCTTCCTTGTGTCAACACAACTTCTTTTGAGGTGTGCAGCGATGTCTGTATGGGCCTGATAAGTCTCTTATTCTCAGCAAAGAGTAATTTGCAAAACGCAGACGGCTGTACACAGACTCTCCACATTGTTAATTAAATCATTCTGCCTTTGATGTTTTCTCAGGTTTTAATGGGAAAATAACAAAATTAAATAGGATGCTGTCTTCCCTCCTTGTGAAAAGAATGATCCATGGATGGTGCATCAATTATTGAAGCTGAAATACTGTAAATAAATTAAATTAACCATAAATAAAACTGCATGACTTCCCACTGAAAGCAAAGTATTGTTTTTCTTTAAAGCTGTCAAGGCACTGCCATGTGAAAGCGGCGTACATTATTCACAGCTATTTGCACCTTATACCTGTTGCCAAATGAACATTGACCATATGGTCAGGCAACAACCACAAGGTGTGTCTCTTGTGAATGAAATGTTGTCTTTCCTTGTTCCCCTATTATTTAAACTATATACAAGACATTAATCAACAACGATAGGTACATTTTTGAGACTCTTTCTCTGGTTTGAATATAATCCACATCTTTCTACAGACAAATACCATTAACATGCACTCATCTATGTAGGTCACCTATCCTTACCTATCCAGTAAGGCTAAATCAGAGTGAAATATGAAAAATGAGAGGTTCGCTGAGTTGAAATGGTGGTTTAGAGCTCAATGATCATGATTATATTCACCAGAATACACCTGTCAGCCTTTTCTCCCCTCTGGCAACGTGCCTCTTAATTTGATCAATAAAGATGAGTTTCTTACCATAATGAAATTCACACTCAATCACAAGTTTGTCAATGGCCACCATGAAAGGTCAAGCAATAAAAGGAGATTTTGTTTCAGGAAAAAAAAAAGAGAGGCTGCCTAATGAGTTTACTCTGCTCAACATGGGGCCGCTGCTGAACAACAGTCTTGCTGAAAAGTATAACGCCATTCATTTTGTTTAGTCGATAACTTCCTGGGCCACAAATATGCTGGGAGTATTACATGATGACCTTTGCACTAATCAATCCACCAACAATTTGTGTCTTCAGAGTAAAGTCTGCAAATCAGGCAGGGTAAGTGTATTTTACAAGTAGGGTCAAGCTGATAAGAGAACACAGCCCCTAAGGTGTTAATGGCACGCTGATTATCTGAATGCTTAGTTTTTTACCGCGACCTTTAATTACTGCCAAGGCTAGGCTTTGAAAAAGCAATTATGAGCCGGGCAAAACTGTACATCTCACTATAAAGGTCCAATACTTTTATAATTCATTTGTTCTCATTTGCAAAATGTCAACCATAACTGAATCAAAAAATAAATAAAAAAGCTCACTTTCTTTATATTCTGTGCCTCCATTGTGTGCCTCCATCTCCATCTATTATAATCCGCCTTAGCGGTAATTAAATCTACTGAACCTATCACACATTTATATCCGTGATCACTCCTGAATTTTATATATTCATTTGCTACATGTTGCAAAATTAAACAATAAATTGTGATGTGTGTTTGCATGCAGACAGAAAATGCATTACTGATTTACATATAATATGTGTCATATAAAACTAGTAAATGTGTTAATATACATTATGTTGAGAGGGCACAGGAAAGTCTCAACCAAACTCTCCTGAATTTTTTTTTTTTTTTTTTGCGTTCATCCACCAGTAGAGGGCATATAGTCTCCCTTGGTGTGTCCCTCTCTTCACTGTCTGGCTGTACTGAAAAGTTACTTAAGACCTCACTAATGCTGCAGCTAAGCCCCTTGATGTGCTATTCGGTCTGAGGTACCTCTGCAGGGCTCTCTGTTGCAGTGTGTTACCAGCAATACATTCACCCAGACATACATAAACCCCACGATCCAAAAATGTGCAGCGGCTTTCTTTAGTGCTCAGTGCTTTTCAGAATGTGGATTTTTTTCTTGTAGCCTCTTTGAGCAGTCAAGTGGCCACAAAACGACCAAAAAAAATCAGGTTATGTATTGTGTGCCTCTCTCTATATATATATCTCTATATCTCTCTATCTACACACACACACACACACATATGTGTGTGTGGCATGGAGCAGGTTTTACATTTATCAGCCTCACACTAACAAAGAGGTTCAATGTCATTAATTAAGACATTAACATACTTCAGTTTGACATAGTCAGGGCTGCAGATGAGGTCAGATTATTTTAAGCTAACTTGTAAAATTGTAAAAGGTGTGAGGCGCCTGCTTAAATGATGTGTCCTGCTTCTGTCTAGCCACAGATGTCCAAAAACAACTTGACAGCGTGGCCCCACAGACAGGCCCAAGATTAATGATTTGTGACAGCTTCAACGAGCCAGGATATGAACAGTCATCCTGCAGCCATTACATAAGTACAAACAGCTGTTGTTTCAGCAGAGGCTTTGATTTCTTACTGTACCCGCTCCTCACAGAAGCGTGGCAGGAGAGGGGACCTCCCGTCACATACAAATAGGCTGAACAATATTGTGGAGGCAGCAGGTTTTTGTAGAGCACGAGCGGGTGGCTGCAGCACTGGTTTGCAATTTCAATGGAACTGGATAAAGTAACATTGTCGTGTCCACTCTTCCTTGTCGCCCTCAAATATTTAGACATCACTGAAAACAACTAACTGTATTTATGTAGTCTGTATTGATGGCTTTGGAGGCTCCTGCCAATGCCTGTTGTGTAATTATAATAGCCTGAATTATGTTTGGTGGTAATTTTGCAGCACACACTATGTTGTGATTAGCATGGGCATGAATGGTGCTAGATTAAACCCAGTTGGAGAATATAGTGAAGGAACTGCAATTAGACACATTATTCCTTTTCTATTTGATTCTGAGAACATTGCCTTGTTCTGCCACAATAGGATTTAGATAGTCCCATTGTAATGAAAGCCTATTTTGAAACCTGGTGAATGTACAGAACATGACGAACCACTTTGTTTCAATAGGACAAAAGACAGGCTTGTCGTGTGTTTTCTGACAATTGGTGTTGCTTGTATTTCTAAGGCTTTTCTTTTTAGATCACCCCAAAGAGCCATACGGAAGGGCTTTGAATAGGTGTCCTGAAAACAGTGAGGAGATTGCTTTGTACTAGAGGTACAAATGCCAGGTTGAATCCTTTAGAATGACCACCTAATTTAGTTTGTTACATCATTCCTCTTTTATCATGAGCTTTTATTCAGTCACTGGTTTCAAAAAAGAAGTACTACTAAGTTCCATTTAACAATTATTAATTTAGAGCTTAACTATTTACAAATTATCACCAAAAGGCTTGACTGGGACAATTTCTGTCCAATTATAAATGTTATTTTGTAATATTACGATGTACTGCATTACCAAAACTTAATACACATTCTCCAGAAAAGCTACCCAACACATCCTGAAAACAATTAATAATTCCTCCCCATTCACCTTTTGTATAATTCTACATCAGGCTTACACGATGTCAGTGTCTGGGTTTGCATGTCTGCATGCACTGTCCTTGCTTAGGATTCAGCAGATGGAACCATGGGATGGAGGTTATCAGCCATCCCATTCCCCTCTGGACTGTAATTCGTTGTCGACAATGTGCTATGGACCCTAAAGGCCTGCCATCTGCTTACTTTCGCTCCTTCCAAAGGTGAGAAATTTCAAACCGCCACCTGGTTGATGTTTTAGCCACGCATGACACCTAGTCACTGGTGTCCATGTACATATACAGTAAAAATAGTGTTTATGTACAATAATATAGTTATTGTATAGAAAGCTAAATATAGCTTAAATATAATAAGCTGTGTATAGACATTACAACATATACACAACATAGGGATCACTTTGATTTTCTCAACAAATAATTCAGATCTTTCTCTACTTTCTCAAAATAATAACAAAAGCAGTGGGATGAGATTAAACACTGCCATTAATGGATTCTGTTTCTGATCAGAAGTGACAAAGAAAGAGCAGGAAGCACATGATTTTTTTAGTGTTACGTTAGAACGAATTCAGAGCTGGAACTCAAGCTCTTGTATGATATGAACTCCTTGCCAGGACCTTTAAAACTTCAGCAAGTTTGAAGTTACCAGTGTGGTTCATGCCTGTAGGCAGTGAAACACACTGAAAATAGTGTCTCCTGTAGCCTGTTCTACATGTATTTACCAGCTTTAATACCACTCTAATATTTAACTTTTGCTGGTGCAGAGCAAAAAAGACTATCAGCATGTTCGCAAGAACAGGGCTGAAAAGGAGCAAATGGCCATGTAAAAAATGCTCACTCATACTCTGCTCACTCATAATGTGTCCAGTCATTCATGTCCTGCTCCTTCACTGCGGTCATGGAGGGAAAAGAATTTTCAGGCTCTGAACGGATGTCTTGTTGCTTATGGATCATCCCTGCATTCAGAGATTGCATTTTGACAAGCAAGCCATCTTTAATCCTTAGTCACATCTAGCTGCCAAGTCAATGTGACCAAATTTCTTCTCTTTGTGTGCATTTTTGTGCCCACAGTTGGGGCTAGGCAGGCACGTTTACAGACAATATAATAATTGTATCTGTCTGGAAAATGCTGGATCTTGTACATTTCATTATGTCATGATTTTTAGTGCAGTCAATTTAGAGATGATAATTATCACCCGAAAAAGATTTTCAAAATGAACTTGTGAGGAACAGAAACACATTTAAAAGCACTTTAGGAATATGTGCAGATTACAGTTGTTTATTCAGCTGGTGGACTAAATGACCACATAAAAAAGAGAGAGCATTACTGGAACGCTACCAGTATATTTCTGCTATCTCAGCGCTACGGACTAGACACAGAAAATTTCAATAACACTGAATTTGCTGCCCAGATTTTTAAGTGAGGTAAATTTAAGCACCTTAGTAACACGACTCCCCTGACAGCCGATTCTGAATATGGCTTATTAAGCAAATACTATGTGGCCATGTACTGATCATGACTACCATATATGTACACAAAGGTTCGACATTTCCCAATGCAACGCTTTTCTTTTTGCTGAGTTAAGCAGACATAAAATGTGGGCAAAACAGAGAGGTGACTTAACAAATACACATTGTCCCATGTGTCTCTTTATACTTCGATATTGAGCCCCTATCCCAAGCTTCCTGCCTAACCCTCCATACATCATCAAATTGATCTAGTGAGGAAGATTTAAGCCTGAGCTCTGAGACAGAAATCTCGTTCCAAGGTCAGGTAGTGGGAGGCAAAGGCCATGGGTCACCTGTTTCCTCACACCTGCCCTTGATGTATCCCCAGCCCAGCTCCCTGGGGACCCAACAGATTCCTATTCTGCTGATGAGTTAAACCTGCTTGAGCCATAGAAATCCGCAGGATTTCTATCGGCCGTGTCTGCTCCTGTGTAGGACAGCGATCGTACCACTTAGCCACATCAATCAATATCCACGCAACATGGACACAGCATGTAGCAGCTGATGTAGCCAACACAGGACGTCCACAGTTTGTCCAGTGAACCAAAGTTCATCCTGCAAAAACCAAAGGCAATTGATCATGAGACAGATTATTCCAAGAAACCTTGACTCTGCATGGGCACACAGAGTCCTCAGGAGGCATAATATTATTTCACTAAATCACTCTTTTCCTTGATGCATGGATAGTGGGAGAGGTACACTGTGTTGCCATCCAGTTAGATTCGGGGTTACTAAGTATAGTGCATGCAGCCCGTGGAAGTTTTGGACAGAAGGTATCCTGTGGGCGCTCAGAGAAATACTACGCATTAAATGGAGCGGCAAACTTTCTCTTTTTTGAAATAGGGCATTATGTATGCATGCGGGGATGTTTGTTAAAAACCCTTGTCTGCTGTCAGGCTTCACCTCCTTTCCCCTAAGCTCGGAGAAGGAAACGTAAGCTGTTTACAAATACAGTATGACAGGTTGGATACTGCTAACTTAAGTTTTCATGTCAAAACCTGTCAGTGACATTTAACAAGAAGAAAAAGCACGTCAGATCTAAAATGCTTCGAGAAAAAAAGAAGACCAAACCAGCTGACAGGGGGATGAAAATAGCACTTAACCTTGGATGCACTAAAGCGCATTTGATCACAATATAAATAGATTAAGTCTATACAAATGATGACACCTATTGACCTGATCTGATATATATCTCTACCTGTTTCATGCTTCTGTAATCTCATAATTACTCAGAGGACAAGCAAATCACTACATTGAATTATAATGATTAATTCTGTGTGTGGGTTAATTGAGTATATTATATTGCAAATGTATTGGTATAATTTAGCACTAAAAATCCTTGTTTTTCGTCCACCTATAGCAGAATGTATACAGGAAAAATACTGAGTTGGTGAGAAAGGCTTCGGGCTGTTTTGAGTTCTACTGGGAATAGATTTTTTTTTTTTTTTCAAGGGCAGTGTGCAATCATGGAGCTGTGTTATTCCCTATGATTGCCAGTCCACTGGCAAAATGCACACACACACACACACACAAACCCACACACGTGCATGTAGTGAGGCACTGTGGAAATGCGACTTCACAACATCAACAAAATATTCAGCAGGAAGATCAGAGTAAAGAGACATCAGACACTCGAGTCCAGGTGATATTACCATTTTTGTGCATGAGTCTGCCCTTTTCTATGGCCCAGCAGTTGTGCTCCTTGCACTTTGGATTAGACAAGTCTGTTGTCAAGGCAACATGTTGGACATATAAAATAAAAATTAAGACGCTTTTTACAGTTACAAGAACTTCTCAATGTGATGCTGTAGCAAAAACAGAGATATAAAAGCAAACAGAGAGGCAAATGTGGACAAGATTCAGCATGCAGCTGCTCATGTATTTGACCATTTAAATGGATTGGTAGAATTTTTTATAGATATATATATATATATATACTGACACAGTACAGTGCTATATTTTATATACTGTACGTGGGTTTTTGTTTGGAGCTTTGTTAACATGAATGAACATGTACTTAAACACCAATAGTCATTCACTATTTTTGCTGGAAACATGACCAACTGCCTGTTTTTCATTTGTGTTATCTCATGAACTTACTTTATGCATTTTTCCCAGTTGCGCTGGTAAGATTAATTCCTTTTATTAAGTTAACATTGTGTGTGTGCGTGTGTGCGTGCATGTGTGTGCTTGTGTGTGTGTGTATTTGACTTGCCTGCAGTGCTTTAGGGGCTGTCGTAATAAAAGGGAAACAACTTCAAAGAGATTAACTCATCAGCTTCGGATACTAATGAAACAATGCGATAGCACATCATTTTCAACTCCTGTTGCAGCCACTGTATTAGAAATCAGGAAAGAATATGTTGTGTAATTTGATTATATTTTCTCTCTCTGTATTTTTTTTTTGTCACATTTTATTAGAGGGAATAATTCAGGGCATGGACAGTATAATGGCTAACATCCAATGAACTACACAGTGGCTTTAGGAAATCAAAACAAAAAAAACAAAACACACACCATAATTGAGCCTGAGATCAGAGGCTATTGTTCTCCCATCACTGCAACTAGCAGTGAAAAGTCAGGGAGCAAGTCAAGGCAGATCATGAACTCAATTGCGGGAAGAAATATTTGCTTTCCTCTATAACTTAAAGTAGTAGCCAAGTTTGTTATTCAGGAACTCAGCAAGCAGCTTATCAGGGCAAAGTATATTAGAGAATGATACAAATGTTCAGCCTGGACTGTGGGTGTAGAATGACTCCGAGCTTGTTAAAAGGGTCTGGTCAAGTTATGTCGGATTTTAACAGCCATTCGCACAGATTGACCTCTCAGGCATTCTGAGGGCCCATAAAGCCTGATTCATCACCCCTTTCGCTCGCAGAGGGCACGCAGAAGGCAGGGAAAGAGCAGCGCTCAGGTATGCTAAAGTCATCCATGATGGAATCTGTCAACTCTGCAAATGGCTCCCTTTCGCCCTGCTGCCTTGTGTGTTTTATCAGCTGAAGGAGTCAATGACAGAAAGTGTATTGAACTCTGACTGTCCCTCCATACAAATGCTTTATTCCCGTTGAGCAATGTTTGTGTTAGGACAGAGCTTGATTATCAGTTAAATTCGGTCCTGTCTTGACATTAAGAGTACAAACTAAGGAGGTGAGACTTGTCAAATGGCTCAGCCTCCTTGTTTGCTGGGAGCATTCCTATTTACCTCACATCAGCTCTTCTTTTTCACCTTCCCTCCAGTAATCATAATTATAATGGGAAATTCTATTTGTTGCAAGGCTGCTGACAACCCTTGAGAATGAAAAATACAATTTAATAATTTGCTGCTGCCAACACATCTTCAAGCACAGCAGGATTTGGGGGCAGAAAACAACGGGTGGGCTTTAGCAGCATTATGAATGCTATTGGATCATTTTTTGAGTGACAGATAACAAGCTCAGAGGCCTGGCGAAGTTTCCCCAGATGGATATGAAATGCTTTATGCTAGTTAACAGACCTGTTTATTCTTGTCATTAAACAACATTACCACCTGACTGTGGATGTGGAAACAGGTTTGATTGACACAGCAAAATTCATACATCCATTCAAAGTCTATTGATACGCTTTAGTCACTGGTTTTAGTTAATCAATAACTGAGCTTGGCATATATTTTTAAATATGTATGTAATATTAATTATTCATTCTCTCTTAAAAGCCATTCTGTTTTCTTCCCAGATTTCTTACCCTGCAGATGCTCTGATTTGTATTGCAAGTATTTATACCGTTGATAACAACGAAACCTCTCAAAAGGTAGAGTCGCCTAAGGATTCCTTTTTTTGTTTTTCCCTGAAAGTCTACCCTTGTGTTGCTGTGCTGGTAAATGGAGTGCTGGATTTGGGCATACCAAGTGCTCAGCTGCCTCCTTACATTTTGTTTCCCTCCACTAGTCCAATTTCATATTGATGAGCTCTGCAGCAATTCAAATTGCATGTCTTCTTTAAACATTTAACTAGCAAAGAGAGCAATCACACTCTTTGCTCAAATCCTGCCTCTGTTGAAAAATGCAAATGCCATTGCTGTGAGGGGAAAATCAGAAAGAGGTACCTGAAGAAGTTCAGATTTTCCAGCTAATTCCAGCTAGGCTTTGTCTTGCATGTATGACCTGGACACAATAGCTTAAAAATGCACCCACTCCACATGATGGATCCTTTGTAGTTCAGCTTCCACCGAGGATCAATAGTAATACTGAACTGTAATTTAATATAAAATTGCAACTTGCTCTCAAGGATTTGCCACGCTGCATATGTTTTGCTCAATGGATGTCAACTGCATAAAACAATAAAAGAGAATACCTCTCTGATATTTGCAATGAAGTCCACGGAGAGATCACTGACACTTTTCCAAAAAAATGAGTCTTCCTTGTACCCTTGTGAGTTCAATTCTGGGTCTCCTTTTCCAAACTGAAGTTTATATGAATTCTTAAAGAATATGAAAACATATTTCCTTCCATCAGCACTGGCTATGATATTGCTATGTTATTCCCTCATCATTAATAAAAACAAAATCAAGAGCAAAGGATTCTCTGCGCATTATTCTGATGACAGCTTGTGCTCAGCCCTCATGAAATACATAGACATGACAACAATGTGCCAAGGCTGAATGTGTCATAGATGAGAAAACAGAATATGTCAAAGCTGCACTATTAGCTTGCACAACAATGTGAGGCTCTACGTGCTATTGCTTTTGGGAAAACTGGGCCAGAACTTGTTTGAACTAGGGTGAGCAGTAATTTTTTGCAAATCATATAAAAGGAAGTAAATTGGTGAAATAACTAAATTGGTAAGGTCTATTTTTTTTTTCCAACCCAGGCTTTTATAATGCTCATTCTGGAAGCTCCCAAGGAAGCTGCTTAAAAATGATAATCCGGGAGAGGAAAGGAGAATCTCCACAGACCTGCCTCCAGCCCGCTTTCAACCCTATTAAGAAATATTATGCAGCTTTCCAAAGAAACCTAAACTCCATGCCTTCCCTTGGCCTTATCCTTTCTGGCTAAAGTATCAAACTGAAAATCTTAGGGCACCTGTCAATTAACAAATTAATAATAAATGATTTGCATACAATACTAAGGTGCATTATCAAGCTTTTTTAGTTTTTTGTAATTGCAGTTTTTGCAACAATAAGGGATCCCAGCTAGCTCACCAGGCAAAATCAACTTCTGTCAATGAGTTTTTACAGTGATTTACAAGATCAACAAAATGCCTAAAAGTTGTTTAGGTCCCAGATGCACCTCTAACAAGGGGGAAAAATACAGATCTTACCTTTCTCACACGACCGAATCAAATCCCAAAACAGTGCTGCATAGAAGAGTGCTCTGCCTGGCTTCAAGCTATATACGTGCGGCTGCCTCAGGCAAGCTGTGGGACTCTGCCTCATTACATGTAGCAGACGCTTCATACCAGGCCAGAAAGCATTGCAGATGTGTACTTTAGTTTTTTGGGTTGTTTTTGTGTTTAAAAAGCATGAAGCTCTTCCCAGGTTGTATCAGAAAGCTTAATTCAGAAGTTAACCTTCCTTTTAGCTGTTTTAAACAAGAGTTAATAAAGCATGTTAGCAACTTTAACTGCCCTCTGTTTTTATCATCTATAACTGGTATGTCAACACTGAATTGTAGTTTAAGGCTGGCTCTATTGCTGCTATCCAGCATTTTACGGTCACTGCGTATATTGGGTATTTTCTTTTAAGCAACAGTATTGTGAAATGAGAAATTATGGAGAGATTAAAATCAGGTATGAATACATATAAGATCCCTGCTCATCAGGGGACCTTGTTTACCCAGCATGCATCTCTCTGATAGGGCGAACGCAGACAAGAAGGATCCTCAGAGTTCAAACCTAAAGTGTGGTTTTACAAGCTTTTCTATTAACAATGGCTCGTTACGCAGACTAAAAGTTCAATGAATGTATTAAAACTGAATTATACACTCACAGGCTACTTCACTAATTCTACTGTAACAAACTTATAACTTTTCTGTTTTAGTTGACACTGTCAGATTATAGAAATTCAAATTCTAATATTGTGGGATTGCCAAGTATATAAAAGGGGTGGGCAAAATATTAGAGAACACCTCTCAATATACTGGAGTCCAGTCCAAGACCATGGCAAACTGTAACATCAATGACAAAAATTTAGCTAAATTAATACATCTACAACAGTGTTAATCAAAAATGAACATTATTATATTTGTAGAGGCAGAAATTATGATACAGTTGTTCTGAATGTTTCAATCTGATTGTATAAATGCACAATTTTGTACAACTGTATGTTGAATGTGATTTAAGTTACACTCTGTTAGGGACACAGTCACTGAGTAACCCCAAGCAATGAGTGTGGGTTCGGCATTGTCGAGCTCCAAATGATCAGGGATATTTAACTGGATCAGTCTGAGCCCATGGTTAAAACTCAGTGCTTTGTCAATATCCATCATGGCTAAAATTCTTATAGCACTTGCTGGTGTTCGACAAGTCCTTTAAAGACGGTCTCTCTTGTGGCATATATGTCAATTTGTCTGGTGATTTATTTGTTGGTTAACTGAGCTGGTATCGCCTAACTCATTCAGGTAGACAGAGTGCAAGTGTGTGTGTGTGTGTGTGTTTGTGTGAGTCATACACAGAGACAATGGGCGAGGGAGAGCGAGAGAGAGACAGACTATGCAATGCAATCATACTTGGCCTGCATCCACTCGCACTGTAATGGGAAAAGCAGCGTGCAAGCATAACTCTCATGAGAAAACAGGGAAAGATGAGAAAATAAGTGGGTCAAGCACAAGGCGTGAGGGGCAGGACTGGTGAGGAGGACCCCACTGAAATCAATGCACTTCTCAAAGCTCGCTTTGGTGGGATATCGAACACAAGAAAAGTGTACTGTGGTGGTAAATGACGGGCTAAAAGCTGGAGATGCCCTATGTGAGTTTGATTATATCATTCCCAGGGCATTTTTTGTCATCAGATCTTGTGAGATAAGTATCATAATAGTTGTGTATTTTTGCTGTTACAGTAAATGCTACCCAAATTGTCGGCCATTATAACACTTGTCTCCCAAGATAGAAGCAATGATACATCACTAGTGTTCTGGTGTTAAAGAAGCTAATTGTTCTGTCAGTCCCTGAGCAGACGCAGACTGGCCTTCACAGCAATTACCAGGGATATTAAAATAATGGCAGCCAACAAACGACACTCACAAAAACCAATATAATTTTACATTTCCAGTCTGACATGTATTTATCGTCAGAGTCACATGAGGATGTATCATTGTTCTGTTTTGTAAAAGGGAAGACCATCTGGTAGAGAGCCTTGATCCTTCAGTGAAAACCTTGAAAAGTTCTTAATTGGTTAAAATTTGATGGATTTGCATATAATTTTTATAATATTATAGTAGTCTTTTAAATATTAATAATCTTAATTAAAAATTCTATTTATGGGTAGTTGCAGCAATGTAGACTTATATTATTTTAACATTTTTTCTTTAACATTATTATTTTAAATTGTCCAGTACGAATACAGCCAAGTAATTTCAGCCATCCATTCACTTGTGTCCAAATGAATCAAGCACACAATCTTGAATTACATAGAAAACAGGCCTGAAAATCCTTTTAACCTGGTCACTGGTGTATCTGACTTAGTATGGTAACATTCTGGTAGGTCCCACCCATATAATTACATTTTTTAATATCACTGGATAGACAGGCAAACTACATGGATATAGACAAGAATGCTCCGAAGGCTTTAAAAGTGCTTAACTATTCGATACTCTGAATATGTTACTCCCAGCCCAACAATCTCAAAATGCATTTTTTTTCTCTTCCCTATCACAACAGAAAATTCCCAGTGCTTTGTTGTCGCACAGATTTAAATAAAAATATGTCTGAACCACATCAGGTCTTAACATTTATCCAAATGAGACGGCAATATGTCTGTTTGCGTGACAGAAAAATTACCTCAAGCCTTCATACTACTGGCAGAATATCCAAAGTCTACAGCTATATGTCCAGATGAGTTTTCTGGTTTGTTTGGGGTTTTTTTTAAGTTCCAGGTAGCAGCTTTTAACACATAAAGTAAATGCATTCAGTCTAAAAAGGAATAAATAACGTTCAAACAAAGGTTTCAGTGTCCTTGTATAATGTTAAACACAGGAAAAACTTGAAAAAAACATGATTAAACATTTCAAATAGTGACAAACTGTTCAAGATTTATGCTTCATTTATCATAATGCTGTTTTTTCCCCAAATTACTGTGAAATTCTGATAATTGCCTTAAATTTGCCACAACACAACGCTCATCTATAAATGTTTGCGTAGCCTGGCTGCTGAGGTTCTAAGTGACATGTTGAAACCTTTTCAAGCTTTTGGCTCAATTACCAGGGGCGCTGCTGTGGGAAATAGCAAAGTGCTCTGTCACAAAACCTCCTTTAGACAGACAGCTTTTTTTCTATAAAGAGGGATCAACATATGGAATCCCTTACGCACACAACACAAAATTGACCATAATTGGGAGCACTTTAAATACAAGATGGAACACTTTGTGAAATGCAACCAGCCGTGATGGAATCATGGGTGACCTCGACTCTGTCTCCGTCTGCTGCATCTTTCTTTCAGTCGCTTCCTCCAGCTGCACTGCACTTTGTATACGTACTACATATATGTTGTTTTTAAATGCCAATCTTAATTCCAATTTAGCTTATAGTATAACTATTACAGTGACCGTATAAATGTAAACAGTTTACATGTTAAATATGTATCTTATTCTATATATATGTGCTTTAAGTGAAATCATACCCAACCAAGATTCAGTTGGTGTCAACTGTTCATATCCACCAAAATCATTTTAGAACATGGCTTTTTCACTATTGCCTGCCACAAGGCACGAAATTTAGTCATCAACCCTCTGTGGCATTTTTACACTTCTACAATATTAAAGCAAATGATAAAATAGCAGAAACATAATAGAACTTTTCCAGAGTCCCTAGGGGAGAATCAAACATTTCAATGTCATATCTACTTTATATAGTGTATCAATATGATTTGGTAAGCGCGTTAATGTAATATAAAACACCATGGGATGAGATAAGGTGGGGGAAAAATCCCATTTACAAATTGTGTCCTCGTTTGTTAGTGGCACGGCACCTCAATTACCCAGTGAGCAGGTTTTTATTTATTCATGCAGACAAAGTCACGTATTCATGAGGATTAACCCAAAACTCACTCATAGACTGGCAGGCACAGATTGCATATTTTACCATATGAGGAATAGCTGACGCGTTTACCCTCAGAAGATTGAGAGAAAGCAAGATGAGAGAAGGAGGAATGGCTGAGTGAGCTTTTGGGTCACTGCATGGTCAGTTTCACTAACTTTATTCTGATTTGTGTTTTCAAGAATATATAAGAGGGTATTATGAATAATATGTGTGCAGTGGAGAGTGCTCTTGCTCGGGAGAAGTGAAAGAACATATGGCGAGATAGGAAATAGTGTAATGCTTTGTATTTGTAACCCTACTTTATGTTTTCCCCCTGGAATATGGGCACTGTGTCTAAAACCTCAAAAACTATTTGAAAGGAAATACTGCCTGAACAAATCCAAACACAATATCCACATTCACAAACATGCTTAGAAAGAAAACAGACAATATATGCATCAATTCCAGAAACAAACAAACAAACAATCAAAAAAATAAAAAAGTCATACAGTGTTACACTGAACGCCAACAAAATTCATTCCCTTCAGATCAAATGCACTCTCTATGGAAAATATCAAATCATCCTAATAGCCAAACTTCTCTTCAGAAATTGTTAGGGAAATCCTCTGTCCCCTGTCATATTACCCACATTTATCAGGATGCAGCATAGCCATTACGTCTGGGGGTTTATCAAATTATCTGCTTGCAGAATGGCCGAAAAGGGACACATTACAACCAGCCGACTTTGTCTGAGCTGCTGCAAAGCAATATTCCGGGATGCTGCAGCAACCAAAAGCAAATTATGGTGAACATAACGCAGAGTTCAGTGGAGCGTTAACAGAATGGATGGCCCTATCCTGATTTTCTATCTGTTGGGACAGATGTCCCCAAGTCCCTGTGACTCGTGAGGTGGACGGCCCTGTAAGCGATGGCAGATGCTCCAAAGGTAAGACAGATGGATTTTGCCGGGGTTCTGTGAAAGTATGCACATTTTTCACTTTGGAAAAATTAATATTAATCATGTGCAAGCCAACAATAATAATTGTATTGCCTAGCTGGAAACGATAAAGAGAACAGAATCTTAAGAGCACTGAGATTGTAACTGGAGGTATTTTATGGGACCACATATCTTTAGCATAAGTAGAGGCTATTGGACCTGTTTGGCTTCTCAACCTTGGAAGCAAGACATGTTTTTCAACACTGAGGAGCAGTCCAGAAAACTGTGGTATAGAGAAGGTGTTTGTTCCCAAAGTATGGTTTCTTTTGTCATGAACCGTGAAGACCAAGCACACTAAAAATAAGTCTCCTGCTTAGAGCGATCAATGAAACAATATAACATAAGAAAAGGAATCCATTCACTGCTTATGATGTGTGTGACTGTCTTTCTGTGTGCAGAGCAAGTGGTCGACACTGGGGTCTAGTAAGTAAGTATATTAAAACAAAAAGGCCTTTGTTTGAGAGCGTGCAGCATGCATATATCTGTTGCACATGTGATTATGCTTGTACGTATGTGTGCCTGTTAGATTCAGGTCCTGGCAGCTGCTGATGAGAAGCAAAAATCCAGTGTTTCACAAACACCATGCCTTCTAATACACTGTGATATCGAGCTCTCATTGTTGGGTAATTGCCACTGATGGAGAAAAAAAAGAACAATGTTTCATTCAACACAATCTGTGGTAAGCTGAAATCAATGAGGCTGAATAGTGTATTAAAATTTGATCGGATCACTGACGACCAACAATGACAACAAACATATAACAGAACTCCCTTTTTTTGAACCAACAAAGCCTCTCAGTGGTTTAAATGTTGTTGTGCTTGGGCGGGATAATGGCAGCGTATTGATCCTTTTTTGAAATTCATTCTGAGACCCCACCTTTTTTCGGGCTTCACATTAATTTTGAAAAATAGGCAGTGACACGACACGAGTTGAGTTTTGGAATGTTCTCATGTTGTGTTTGCGTTTGATCACTTGCAGCAGGAGAACCACACTCAAGAGGGATCAGCAAGTGGAGGCTTTCAAAGACCCTTAGGTTGCCAATAGTAGCGTTTTGTGCTCAAGACTTCTGATCTTAACGGCGGTTGTACAACGTGGGAGGTTTGTTCAGCAGGATGCAGATCAAGGTGTATGTGTATGTGCATGCTCATGTGTTTTCTTTGTATGCCGGGTGTGTGAAGTCTCTGCCTGCACTGTGCATCTGTGAAAAATAATTGTGATTAATCAAGTAACCAAATACCAAATAGGTTGTTTTGAACTTTTTTTTTATAGAACAAAAGCAGATATACAGAGGAAGGGAGAAAAGTAGGTCAGGTTTTAAGCTTAAAGTATGATGAATTTGGACTTTAAAAAGAACAATTCCTTGCAACCGTTTCTTTTATTCTCTAAAGATTCATTAAAATGAACAATTAGGAAACAGTTAGTGTTTCTTTTTACAGAGCACAAGTACTATATATGTGTGGTCTGGAGGATCTGTGAATACTATACTGTGTATAGTGACCTGCATTTGTTTTACTATAAGATTTAAAACGGTCCCAAAGTGACATTTTCCAGCATTTTAGCTGCTTCTGCTTCCATTGACTCCTTATCCCTCTTTCCTTCATCTTAAACATTTATTTCGTTTGTGCTTTTCATCTCCATAGTATGTTTAGGAAGGTATTATAAGAAAAATCAAAGATCAACCAAAGCTTCAAGCAAATTAATATTTAAAAAGGTCCTCCTACTAATCAAATTTATTCAGTTCCTTCAGGGATGATTTCAACTGTACATTCAACATGTACAAGAAGTTAAAGTGTGAGAGAGGACTTTCTGTGGTGTGTTATATGGACCTGTATTCCCTCAATCATCCTTTATACCACATGAAATAGAAGTCAGCGTGAGACCCCATGGCACCTCTGTCCACACCACCATGTGTTGCATTAAGGGTGTATTATGGCATGGACCAGTAACTCCCAGATGCGACAGCAGGGCTGATCATCAATTATTATACCTCAGTGGATCAAAATGAGCATATCTGCTCATTCCAACATCCCCAGTGCTGGCCTGTGGCGACTGAGCGATGGCTTAGTGCACCTCCAATCCGCCCTGTCCACCATCCCCTCTGCACCTGTGAGCTCTGCGACACCAGCCGGAGCCCTCACAGAGGCGGCGGGACATGCCTCAAGACAACATCTGCCTCCCCTTGGTGACCTGCCGAGTTAAGCCAACTGCAGAATCAAGGGCATGCTCGTAGAGGTCCCTGATTTTATCATAACAAAGACTTTGCTGCCGCTGCTCCCTGTAACTGGCTTCGGGAGACGTTCCAGTCTATTTTCTGTGAACACTGTGAACTTGCTCTATGTAACGCTGCCTTTCTTTCACACTTGCCATCAAAAATGAACACCAAGGGATACATCCAAAGAATCTTGATTCATGTCTGTGAAGACATCAGCCACCACTGTTAAAATATATATGTATATATTTGAAAAGATTTGGAGTAGATATTCTCGGGTTTCTAAGTCAAAAATAAGGAAATATGCATGCTTCAAGAGTGTTTAACCAGCCACAATATCATTATTTTGTTGTAATTTTTGTATGTATATTATAAATAACAACATTAAACATTACAGAAAAAAAGTATTTTCTTACAAAATATTGGAAACATTCACTTCATTTTGTTTACACAATTCACGTTGCATATTCACAGTCAGTTCTTTGAAGATTTGGCACTCAGTTGAATTAGCGTTAGGAAGCTTCTCTATGACAGATGTTTGAAACTTGAAATCAAGCGGGACCCCTGGCTGAATGGAATTGGGACAAATCAATGCAATCACGCAGGTGTATGGGGAAATGATGACAAAGGGACACAGTCTGTCTGCCTTACTCCAGCTCCTGGCGAGGCTTTGGCTCCAGGTCTGCTTCTGCATGGAATGGCAGACAGCTGACTGACCTCACGAGTGCTACACTGCCTTAAGGTCCCCACAGATGCCTCACAAAGAGCCTGGGCAGAAGTGCCTTGCAAACTTGACCACGGTGAATGTGATGAATGCCTCTGCTTGCTTGCTGAGGAGGATACACAACAACCGGGTTCAAGTGTTCAGTGTCAAGCTCCTCAAAAGCCCCCTGTCATTTTCTGTTAGGCCAAACATGTCCTACAGGGCCTACTTGAAAATCTGCTCCCTAAGCATGTCCCATGTGAAAACCCGATCGTCTCCCTTCTCTCTGTCTTCCTGCACAACTCCTTCTCCCTTTCCTTGCCACACTCTCACTCCATTTGTCAGAGTTACCAGTCTGTGAGTGGTTTCTGAAGTGATCCATTTGTCCGTGAATACCAATTTGTCAACCAGTCAGTGCATACATTGATCGGGTGGGCATAGGGTCCTATACAGTACGGTGGGAAGTAATTCTGTACATGCGTGCGCATGCAACACCTGGATTAAATCGCAGCGGTTACTCAGGATGTAGCTTAAATACATACTGTAACCTGCATGCTTTATTATATTCCAACCAATTGAATTAACTGCTGGTAACTTCATCAGAATTTGAGAGTGTGTGTGTTTGTGTGAGTGTGTGTAGAGGTGAGTGTGAACTATTATGCATGAGATTTATTGCAATTTTATGCCTGTGCTTGTGAAATTAACGATTTCACAGGAAAATATTGCATTTCTCGTGAATGACACATTTTAGTTGAAATATGCTAATACGTGAAATATAGACAGATGGCATCATAGTTGTAGCCGTCTGTCATCATATCATTGATGTCATTGCAGCAATACTGCAGCTATCACTGTAAATTGAATCTCATCAAAACTGCAGTTTATCCCACCGTGATTTCTTTTTGAAAAATAAGCCAGAGAGAGGCAGCAATATCATTTTACATTGGTCACAGGATGCCGTTCTCAAATGGCAAATTTCTCTTATTTTGTTCCCTTTTTTCATCCATCAGCATACTTGTGGCATTCATTTTGAACTGATGAATCAATAAATGTGCTCTTTTTAGGACAATGAAGCTTTAACATGGCTTTGCTATATGTTTCTAGCCTGCCATAGTGCTGTTCTGCAGCATACCAGGACAACCCAGGTCAACAACATTAAAGGCTGAGAGAGTTGGTGAAAATACAACCCCTGTGATGCTGTGGTCTGCTCAGCCTTCAGGAGACATATTGATGCACAGTTATTTTGGTCAATAAGTCCTTCTGAGCAGAGGCCATCCTTATCCTTGAGAACGACTGCATGTGAAAAATGAGAAAGGGATGAGACCATGCATTTTAATCTATCTATGGCGCTATATCTTCAAGGGGGGAAGAAGGAGAGGAGGGTGAGGAGAGAAGGAGCGTGTGGGGAGAAAGAGAGAGAGAGAGAGAGAGAGAGAGAGAGAGGAGAGAGAGAGAGACAGAGAGAGAGAGAGGCATACTTCCTCTAACCCCGTCCAAGCCTCACTAATGCTGTTGTTAACAATAAACCATACCATTGGTTATACTGAAATACAACACCTCCGAGCTAGAGCATAATGGCTTTATTGAAATACTGAGCAGGCTGACCTCTGACCTCACAACAGAATTTATAGAAACATATAAAACCTCAAATTACGAGATTTTGTGTTCACACATTTTCATATACACAGATCAGATTTTACAATTTTAGCCTGTTTGAAAGCCAGCACAGATCGATGCCAGTTTCAAAGATATGAATTAATGTGTGAGTATGAATATGTGTTGGTGTACATGTTGTGCGAGTGGGGTGCGGTTGCAGGGTGGGACAGGAGCAGTTAAATTGCAGGGAAAAATGTTAATGCTAACACCAGCTCTCAAGCTAAAAATGAAAAGGAGTGGGATTTTTGTAAAAAGCTATCTATAACAAATGGCCTTGAATAAAACATTAGCACATCTATATTTTATAGCTTCCCATGTTTTCCTCCCGCTTCTGAAGGGAGTGAAAGTTTCTGCTCTTTCAGGCAGGTATAACCTCAGCTCATCACACTGAAAGGACAGTGTGATTCTCGAGAAATGTTGGAAGGTTTGCGGTGTCCAGATTTGCGGTGAGATTTTTGTCAAAGTTTAAAAGTTCAAGTAATTTATAATCTGCAGCCTTCTGACTTCGAGGTTTAATGTGTTTACTGGCTGCTTGATTTCAACCAGTTTCAATTAAATGAGGATGAATGTATTTGCTACACAACCTCTTACACCACATGCCAAATAACATTAGCATCCATTAAAAAGCTTGCCTGTTTGTAAGTTTAGGTGTGTTGGTGTTTTTGTTTTTAATGATTTATGTTTGAAGTTACTAAGATCATATCAGCTAGATGGGATCAAGGACCAAAGCAGTTCACCTCTCTCGAACTGAGCGTTTCACAGGTTTAATATGCAGTCCGAGCCATATTCCAGTTTAGGAATCACAGAGTCAGTGAAATGGAACAAAGTGAATTGCTGGCTGGGGCCTTTGAGCCTCTATCCTTGTTTGAAGTCTCTCTCTATCCCTGCCGAGTTCAGAATACATTGTCCAGAGACACGATCAAACCTGGCAGCTATTGATCCCTTCCCAAACCAGACACAAGACTTACTGAACATGTTAACAACTTCGGAATGAGTATTTTAATTGTACAGGTCTTTGAAAAGCCCACTCAAGTCACAGTGCTGTTCAGAGAATTTGAAGCAGCAACTTTTGGACAATCAACCGCAGTATTTCGAGCCAACTTTCCTGTTTTTTTTTTCTTTTTTCTTTTAAAACTAGCTGAACTCTCTGAAAATTCAAACCACATCACTGGGGGCACACTGGAGCTTTAAGAGGTGTTGAAATAAAAGTATAAGAGGATGTATTTACAACAAAAAATGTGTAACAAGTTATCCAATCCCAATCCCCAATCCCTCTCTGAGTAAAACAACTGAATAAATTAAGTTTAAAAATTGTAGATTCTGGTCACAACCATAATTAAGGTTAAAAATGATACTAAATATGTGTCATGTACTTCCTTCATGTGTTATTCTCATGCCATTAAAGCACTACCACAGGTATGAAAACTGTACAGTAAATGTCATGCACCGATTGTCCTGACATCTTTTAATATCTTTTCCAGCCTTGTCCTGTTCAGATCCTGATGATTGTACCAGAAAGCTCCTGTCTCAACATCACAGAAGACTTTGGCAGGACAACAAAGACGGGCCCTAATACTCTGGAAAAGGAGGTTTCTAACATGACACTTTTCAGTCGTTTGAAGGAGGGCAGAGAGAGATTTCAACAAGCTAAGTTGACTCCTCCAGATCAATAGCTCGTCTCTCTCTCCGAGACAACTGGTGTGGCATTTGAACCAGATAAAACAAGGGTTCCCCTCCACCTCACCTCTGAGGACTGAGCACTTCCACCAAATCCCAATCGGTAAAGAAGGATACAGATGAGTCCATCTAAATCCCCCTCTGACTCAGCTATAGACCCCCGGCGGTCAAAAAAAGGAGAGAGGAAAAAAAATCTAAAATCATCTTAAAAGGAAAGGTCCAATCTATGTAGGTTAATACTCACTGTTGCTTCATTTAGCTCTGTTGCAGGCCCACTGGGGCAGCTGTAAAAAGTTCTGGGAGCCAGAAGGCACAAAGCCTTTTATTTATTTATATGAGGGAGAATATATAGCAAGAAGCAAACTGGTGCAAATGATGTGAAAAAAAAAGAGTCTGAAGACGTTATCTTGTAGATTGTGGGATAACTGCAAGGAAAGGAATATGCTGCATTACCATTTTATGTGGAGCATGAATTAAATATACTCACAGCAGCCAGAATATCTCTGATAACATGACAATATGTAAGGTCATGATGTGAAATGAATGAGAAATGCTTCCCCCCATATTTCAACAACCACCAGCGACGTATCCTTAAGCAAGACACTTCATTCTTAATTACTTTAGTGAAGCTGCTCATTTGTCAGCAGTAGATGATGAGATGGGCTGGCAAAAGTAAAAGGTTGCCTTGGCAGCCCCCAAGTGTGTAAATGTGGAGAAGGGCATTTCGATCAAAGAGAACGCCTGCTCAGCTAACTCTACATGAATATAAGTTGACAATAAAAAAAAAAAAAAAAAAAAAAAAATCAAGCCTAACAGTCTTACAGCAGTTCATCATCTTTCTAACCTGTGGTCAGCCAATTATCCTGATCTTGCACCAATGTTGGACTTTTAAGTCTCCGAACAAGGGTCCTCTTCTCTCTTACATGTCAGCTTAGTCTTTCCCCCTGGTCGCTGATGACATTGTAACACTAATTACAGCTAATTGTTCTATGCTGAATGGATTTAGTCACATTGCAAATGATATGCCATTGGTCAGTGTCACAATGTTTCCACAGAAAAATTCAATGGGGAATGGAAATTTGCACAAATGAATGTAATTAAGAAGCACATTCATTACTTCTAATTGCATATGAGAACCCTCAAAGTGAAACTGAGATTGGACTCATATGAATAATTAATGCGGCTAACTGTACTGAACACTATGGCGTTGTTGCCGTCACATAATGATGTGCTAAAGTATTGATATGAATGACAAAACGTAGTGTTACAGTTTGCACCAAGGCTGGTCCTGCTTAGTTGTAGAGTTACGATAACAAGTATCCAACTTTTTTTCCCCTTCTTCCTCATGAAATCCTTTTATTCATGGGCAGATTGTGTCTAGACAGTTGAATTCCAATCTTAGCGCAAGCTTGGCACTGGCTGCCAGACATGCAGGGTAGAGTCGGAGGTTTGAGAAGTATTAAAAATTCAAGTGGTCCCAACGTGTTTGGCACACTCGATCAAGTCAAGTGGCCTTTTCCAAAGACAAGAAAAAGGGCAGTTGTAAATCAGTCAACTGGAAACTCTGTCTGAGAGCTATTATGAAAATTTTGAACCTACAGAAATCAAAGAAGTTCAGAATTTAACTCCCAGAAAGTATGAACTCAGCAAGCCTTTAATCAGATTATTTGCATCAGGAATTATATATTGTGCTATAAAAGCTTTAGATTACAAAAAAATTGAAAAGTGAAAAAAGTAAAACCAAACCATTGATTCAAATCTGTTATTTGATGAAGCAACTCCCGTTTGTAAAAAAAAAAAAAATCTGTAGTTTTATAATGCACTGTGCAGCATGTTTAAAACTCTAATCTTATTATACTTGCAGTGTTTAAAAAGGATTGGCTTATCTTAATAGCAGATTTAGATCTTAGACAGACAAGGTGTAAGCTGGTCATTTGAAAGCCATATGCCACGGATTAAGATACGGCCCTATACTGTACAGCTTTTTCATGTTTCTCCCAGAGGCTAATGCACTACTTCAAAACTGCCTTTAGTGAGCTGCTTGTAAGTGGGCAAAAGCACAAGCTCTTAAATCCCTCAACTCCGACAACAGGAGAAAGAAATAAGTGTATTACAAATCATCCATAGAACAAAATTGTGTATTGTTTGAAAAATGCGAAGGATTTAGACTCAGGGATTTGCTCCCCACTTTACTGCACTTTGTCAGAGGGCTTAGCCCTGTTCGCTGTTCGTGGCATGATGATTCCCATCATTCAGCAAAAACCTTTCAGGACATCATCAAACCAACATCAACTTAGCAGCAAAGGCTCTCCAAAATGAATAAATACGTAAAAACTCAAAACGCAGGATTTAATTATTTGATGTCAACAAAGCTCAACTGATCAGAAGGGCAGTAACATCACTCAGAACAAGGTCAGTGGTCATTACTATTAAAAAACAACAACCAAAAAAATCCACAGGACACAATGTCTGAGCCAGCATGGGTCAAGAATGACATTTTCATCAACTGGATGCTTTTAGTATTTCACGTAAAAACAGCGTTCTTAGTGATTCCAGGACATGTCAGTCATTTCTGATGCCTAGAAGGGGAACCTCTGTAACTGTGCTGAAAACTGAGGATGCCACTGCACTGAGTCACTATATGAGAGAATGTCAACTGAGACACCGGCGCACATCCTTCTTATTCGAGGGAAGAGATGCATCGCATATCATTATGCATTCCTGTTTTTGATGTTTTGATGAACTGCTGCAATTTGGCCAAAAGGGACAGGTACGATTCATCACGCCTAATTGTTCTGGATGTGTAGTTCTGTAAAAGCCGCCTGTCAGATGTATGGGGGTTGGACCTAAAAAACACACATGCTAATGATATTAATTCGCGGCTTTTATCTATTTGTCGAGATGGAGGCAGAAATATCAAAACCTTTGGTACATTGTGTGACAAAAGAGGTGACAGCACGAGACTGATGGCAGGGTGGTGAAGAAAGCCTGGAGGGGGAAGCAAGAGCCCATAAAATGAACAGCCGCCTAACTCATAAATAATAGAAACATAAAATGTCATATGAACTTTATTTCAGGAGTGGGTGGTCTAATAAAGATGCAGGTTTAAAGAGGAGTTGAGAAATTCATTGTCATAAGAAGGCCACATGGCTTGCCTTTGGCACAGACAATTATTCAATGCAAGTTGACATTCAGGTCCAAGCCGAAGCACCTTTACAAAACAATACGGCGTTTGACTCCTGAAATCCTCTTTCTGCCGCCGCTTAAGTCTCCCAATCTCTGAGCTGTATTTCTTCCTCTTCACTCGGAGTCATTCCATCTCCTCTCCCCTCTTTCCACTTTTCCTTGTTCTTTCTGCTTTACAAATTGAGACGACATGATAAGAGATTGCCACCGCCATGCCAGCCTGGTGCTCATTGATAAAACCATATCTAATCCATCTTAGGCCCCCCTCTGTCACCACTGCACTCATCTCTGAGACGGTCAACATGCGCAGGATCCATCTTTCTTTTTGAACTGAGTAGCACAGAGTCAGAGTTTATCTTTAAACTTCTGGAAGGAGAAAATGGAGCTGGATGAGTCGACTTTCACGCCGTCTGAAAATGACGTGAGAGTGTGTTGTTTGTGTGCATGTGCATGTGCATGCGTGTGTTAAAGCAGCAGCATCTAAAGGCGGTGAAAGAACTTTTGTGCTTTTACTCAAGGTAAGAATATAAAGTTAAGGTGTATTTTTAATCAAATTATACAAATATTGAATATGTGTTTCTGGCATTTCTTACAAGCACAGAAAGACAAGCAGTAAATATCTGAAAGCTGCATACTTCTACATATATTTCATAGGAAGAATTTATATGATCGTAAAATTAATCAAGTGACTTCATATATGGTGTTTACACAACCCTCAAATAGAATCAGGCCCTGACTGGTTTTATATTTGTTTTACAGTGACATCAGTAAGAATTACATTGGTTTTAATATCACTTGGTGTGATAAGGTTACTACACAGCATTATAAAGAACTTTGTGGTCAAATAGCTAGAATGACTTTTATAATATCCACCTACTAATATTAGACTCCAATATTACACTCTCAGTTATTCTGTTAACACTCTCACTCTACTGTGATTTTTAATGCAGCAATTTGTAAAAGTACACATGCATTTACTACATTAGCATGGTCTTCTATCTAAAACTAATGCACTTCAACAAATATTACCCCAGAGGGAAAGTGGGTAATAAGTGCAGTATCTGAGTAAGTTTATGAAGTATGAGATGTTTGTGTCACTGAATATTAATGAGATGATGAGCAATTGCCTCTGTATATGAATGAATCACATATATGAATCACTGCTGTCACCATGGTGAATACATTAAACAGAACAGCTGGGGAAAGAGAGGTTTGATCATTAGATGTATGTGTTTGTATGTCAGTTAATACACGTGCTTAGTGTTCAGATGTGTGTACGTGTGTGAGGGAATATGCAGGTCAGCTGTTTAGGCTACAGTGTTAAAAAAAAAAAAAAAAAAGATTTCTTGCTGTAACCTGCAATATCCTGTTATCAAAAATAGAAAAATCACAAATGGGAAGGACCTTTGCATGTAAATGAACAGGGAGCCATCGCCAGGATGTCACCCATCTTGTCTAATGTCTAACAAATGCATTCACAATCACACTCACACTGACACCCCGGTCCCGGACCTGTCAGCGCAGCTGCTGGGGAGGAAGATGCAGCAAGGACTGTTGTCTCACTTACAGCTATGACACAATGGCTATACTGCACGTAGGTGTATGCAAAGCAATCTATTTCTACCTGTCCTGTTGATTTTCTCTACTGGACAGAAAAAAAAACAGACTTGTTTTTTTTTTTTTTTTTTATGACAGGTAACTCCACGCAATGGCTGAAGCATTTCTGGCAATGATACACAGGGGCCACAGAAGGAGTGAAGGTCTGCACCGATCTGAGTCTTGATCCAGTGTGCAATATATGATGCAGGGTTACCTCCAGAAAATAAAATCTGATGCACCAGGACTAGAATATCCAACTTGAAATGGGGGGTGGGGGGCTGCTAGGTGACAAGGACACATTGATAGGGGACTCAGAATAGCCTTGTTCATGGTAACGGGGAGCAAAATCATTTCAGCTGCTTCGTTGGCATGCTGCACAGGCTTTGGGTCTACACTACCACTGGTGGAAAAACCCAGGGTCCTCTGCAGTGTGTCTTGAGCACTCTTCTTTTCCCCCTCAGCCAGTTATTTGTGCAATGATTTTTTTAAAGAAATCTGTTGTATATGTATGAGGAAAGAGTTGTGTATTCCTGCATTCAATGGAGCTTTTTATGGAGAACATCACTGGGCAGTAAGCCATGCAGTGACAGCTGTCTTGTGAATCATTTGAATAAATTCAGCAACAGAGTTTCAACTTCAGAGGTAAAATCCCCCTTATGTCGTACCACTGGGCAACATTTACAAAAATCAGCCTTACAAAATCTACTGTCAATAATAGCCGCACCATTGTGCAAGTTACACCTTAAATATTATTTTCCACTACTGTGACAGTAGATTAACTGCCCGTTTTAATCAAATCCAATTTTTTTGCACGTCTAATGTAACTGGTATGGCTTTTGGTTTTAAATCTCAACCTGAGGAAACGGATAAATACTCAACATTTCACTCACAGCATTTCAACCCTCCTTCCTGTTGTCCTACTTGTCTAAATATTGACCTCACAAAAAACAGCATATACAGCAGACTGTATTTTATGAGTAACTAGCCTGTAACTAGTTATTTGACAGGATGTGGTCTCTTGTTAAATGTTTGCAAGGCTGTGTTGTTACTATGACGATCACAGCTGTAATATCTCAGTAAATGATTTCACTGTCTAAAAACACAGATGGCCACTTATAAATTACATTGAGGCAAGTCAGCCTAACAAAAAAAAACCCACCAAAAATAATAAAGAGAGCAAAAAAAACCCATTAACATTAACTTACAGATTTGCCTGCTGATTGAGGAGAGTAAAATTAGTACTCACTAGATTCAGGGTCTGAGTTTCCATCTCCCTCGGTGCGGCTGTTAGGTGATGTTTGCTCATAGTACTCCTCCTGGGGGAAGCTGGGGGGAAGAGGCTGGGTGGTGCTGGCCGTGCTGCTTGGCTCCGGGTCTCCCAGCCCGCTGTCACTGCAGCTCTCCTGGGAACCGTCTGGGAGATGGAACGTCACACGGCGCTGGGTCTGAAGCACACCAACAAACAAGAAATGTTCTGTAACAAACTCTTCTGTCCTGTTTAAAATGCCCAAAAAGGGTGTAAAAAATACCTATAAACAAGGTGCAGCAGTGTAGTGTGAAGGAATGTGGAATAAACCATTAAATTGCTGTAGTGGCTCCACGTTGGTGGAATGAACTCCCCATTGACAGCAGAAACTCATCTGTTCAGACCGCACCTTGGCTCACAAAAAATAAACCCCAAACATTTTATCTATATTTTAGCATTTCTATTGAAACAGTTAAACATATCAATGAAAAATGTATTCTTGGGTTGTATCCTCGAGGTTGAATGCACTTATTTTGAGTCACTTTGGATGAATATATCAGTTAAAGCTTTGTAATATAAATGATGACAATGTTTTGTTAAAGCTACTCCTGAAAGGGCAGCAGGATACACAATTTAAGTAATTACCGCTATTCACGTAATTCACTCTATTATTGTTGGGTTGGTTTTTATTTTTCTATCTATTATATAAACTCATTGTTTCGATATATCTGTCTCAGAGGATTCTGCTTTCACCCTAAATACAATGAAGCCAAATCAAGTCAAAGGTTATGGTGTTTACTGTATTGTCAAATTATATTTCTTTCCACACCCAGTCAAGTTTACTTTACTCTTTACTCACTTTATTGTGTTATAGTGCATTGGTATATGGTGCTGATGTACAGTCTCTGTAAGTCTGCATACTGCGTGCTCTGTGCTAAGGCAGATACAGAGACAGAGCACAACAATTTCTAATCCACATGACAATAAGCTTGAACTTGAACTTGACATAAAAAAAAAATCAACTTCATACCAGAAACAGTTATATTATCCTGCATAAACCACAGAACACAATGAGAACATCTTTTTTTGCAGCAGAGAGTATTTCCAATGAAATGTCCAGAGGAACAAGGCCAACCCATCTTCAGAAACCAATCGTTGTTGAATTCTTAAAAATGTAATATTTCAATGTTTTGAGCACTGCAGTCGAAATGTCTTTCACCTTTATCGTTTTGAGGTGAAGACAGAAATCACAGAAATGGACATCTAAGTCTAAGTCAGAAAGTGAATTTGGTTTTAGGGTTGTTGGGGTTTTTTTTTACTAGTTGAACAGTTGAAAAGTTTTAGTGAGTCCCTAAACCAATGTTTTCATAAATTCTTTAAGTTTGTGTTTTCTTACCAAAACACTGACTCATTCACTGGGCAGAAATGATTAAAATCACTCCTTTAAAAAAGTCTGTTGTTTCCATGCACCCTGGTATTAAGGGGTGCATCCTCTATAGGTACACTCTCTGCTCCCAGAAAGAGTCTTGGCACCATCACTGACGTAGATTATTAATATCAACGTATGTGATGTCAACAATGGTCCTTAATGGCTGAATGAGCACTGCAAGATGACATTTACAAGGTAAATCCTTTTCCTAATTGTATCAAGTGTTGTTGTTACATGCCCAATTCTTCATTCATCATCTTTATCTGCTTTTAGTTGAGAAAATATGCCAAAATTGCATCCTGTCACTACAGGGACTAATTGAAACAGTGACCTCATAACCCAAAAATGATTTCTGGTCTGTTGAGTCTAGCGAATGACTTTTCAGATAATAAACTGACTATGAGATTTATAATTGAGACTTCCTGGCCTGATAATAGATGGTATGTGTATTAACAGGTTGAACTATGTCCTAGTTTTCCCTCTCACCCAGTTTAGACACAAAAGAAGTGAAAATGTGTGTGGAGGCTGAGACTTTGATTTGGAAAGTCTTGGGGATCACAGGAGTGTGGGCATTTTCTTCTGAAAGGTGCAGGCCTCTTTGATTTCTCTGGAGGTTTACCGAAGTTCATGTTGCGACCTTTCTTTGCAGCTAAAAAAGAAAACACATGCTCTATGTAGCGATGTCTGCATGCTCGCAATTCCTCCAGAAAACAAACCGCACTGTTACAATCACTCATTTTGTGAGGCACACAGGGTAATCTGTCGACAGCACTGGTTTAATGTTTTCTATCTTGTGCAGAGTTAAAGAAAGAATAGGGGTGAGAAGATCTGACTTGGCTTTGAGGTAATATCTGCAAAAGTGAGCGTTGTCACTGTGATATATACTGTAGCCTGAATTCATGTCTTCACATGATTCCCCGAGTAACATCATACTGCATCACACCGTATAGGGGCATAAAACACATAAAATATAATTACGCCCTCAGCTTCGGTTATTGCGGCGAATTTTATTCAGCCCATTATTCAAACTGATAAGAGATTCTTTTTCCGAGAGCAAATACAACCGCGGTGCATATGACTATCTTGATTTTCTTCATCACTATAGCAATAAAAGCAATATGCAAGTCCTGAATTAAAAACATCATTAACACATGCTCCTTTAAGCTCAGGAGGAGGAGATGTCTCTGTGCGAACATATTTTTCCTTAGCCACTATAGCGCGTAGATAAAGCACTTATTGTTCTTTGATAAGACTAAATAAGGCTTGGGAAATAGGAGAGAGGGAGAGTGAAATAAAGTCTGGCACTAATGAAGGACAAACTGCCAAAAACCAAGTGCACAAAAAGCTTCATTTAAAAACTATCAGAGAGGGTTGACTAACCTAAATCCACACAATTAGCACCCTGAAAGCACAACTGAGTGGTTTTCAATGCTGTGATGTTGAAACAGCTAGCTAAATATTCTATTTACTTGATTCATCTAGATCCCGAGGCCACAAATCACTCTGTCTGTGTGTGTGTGTGTGTGTGTGTGTGTGTGTGTGAGTGAGAGTCTTTGTGTGAGTGCATGCTAGTAAGAAAAAGATAAGAAATAAGGAGAAAATGGGTGGAAAAACAGTGCACACAGTCAAAGAACTGAAACACACACGTTCAACCTTCAACTCTTGCGTGAGAACAACTCCGAAATAAAGGCTTTTTGGCGCTGTTGTTTCTATTAAGAAAATATGACAGAAAAGATTTGCAGTATCCTTTCACATGCACTAATTTCTTAACTGCAAAAATATAAATGATGAGCAACTTCTTAACATCAGTGCTGGGTTTTTTTTCTCCATATGTTGTGACAACTTCTGCTGCCAAAATATGGGCTATATTTCAGAAGTTCTATACAGACAGAAATGTTTTTCCACTCTCTCTGTGTGTGGTTTTATTCATTTTCTGAGACAGAGAGGAGACAAATACCTTGTTGGCAAAATCATATAGTTCTGTGTGCCATGTTTGCCCACGCTTTCAAGTAGTCTAAATATCTACTTGTTCTCAAACAGTGTTGGCAGCTGTTTCTCAAATTACTGGAGGATGCACGCAAAAGCAAAGTCCAGGTTCCAGCAAAAGAAAGAGCCCACTTACGGAGGGTTGGCAGCTTTACAAAAGGCATGCTTCTTCTCCACATGACTCTAATTATTGGAAACTTGCTCCAACAATGGCATCCAGAATCTATTAGAACAAACAGCTGTCCGTGACAATTAGGACACAATCATTTTGCATGAGGGAGTGTCTTCATTTTTAGACTGCTGTTTATTCAGACCCATTCAAGTTGGTGCCAGATGTTAAGAAAACCCTAATTTGATTTCACGATGCACTCACTACTAAGTCGTTTATGGCTACAATATTAATTACAATTAAATACCATTAATGAGTCTTAAATAAATAAGAGTTTTGCTCTCAGTGGTAATGACTAATGTGAATAAAACATGACTGTTGAAAGACAAACATGACAAACAAAAACAAACATTCGCAGAGGAGTCAAGGTGAGTGTTTTGCTAGGCATTATCACTTATTTAAAGAAGCTGCCAGAAATCCATAAAGCAAAGACAAGCTGCGGTAAGAGATATCAAGACCAAACAAAGCCCGTTCAGCCAGATAAAACACTGCCTTGAGAAGTATGTACACAGAGATAAAATGAACAGGAGAGATGCATGCCAAGTTCTACCATGTAACAAGCCAGCCAATCCAAAACCCTCCCCCTGGTAACCACCCAGACAATAGGCAGATGGGGCTGGATTCACGGGTTACCGGATTAAAAGTCCGTTATATTTAGATATAGAGGAGGAGAGGCCAAGTGGCTGCAACCTCGTCCTTTGTGGGTCACAGCTCTTTGAATTTTATTATTTTATATACTTGTTTCACCCCTAACTAACACTCTCTAGAAACGGCAAAGAAGTCAGCCCGGCACAGAGAAGGACTTGGCTGACAACCACCTCACTTTGAGTGATAAACAGGGACCACTTAGGAGTGAATCAGGGGAGATTGGCTCTGCCATTTCAGATAAGGATCAGCTTGCGGGCACACCTAGACCTGCATAAATCTGTTCAGAGGAGATGGTGATTTGGCATGTCGCACATGTCTTATGTTGAGGACAAAAAAAACAAAAAAAGCAATGGCAAGGTATTTATCCCCCAAAAAGCAGCGTCCCACATGTCCCTATTCAGTTTGATGTCGAGATCATGCAACATCCGCTTTTACTTTGCGGGGTGTGTCCTTTCTTTTCTGTACATGCTGTTCCAGCGCTGCCTATTATGTGTGAGGTGATATGCCACTGTGTGTGAAATGATGAGTTAGCGGGAACATGCAAGAGGGAGGTGATTCTAGCAAGTGGGCTGAGAGATGGCTGGGTGATTTTTGACAAATCAAATGAATTTTTACAAATTTCATCTGTTACTGAGTCAGCTGCTATGGTGATCTTCTCTATGACAGTCCTGGCCAAGCAGGGTCTTAGACTGAACTGTGATCAAACACTTCTGAGCAATGAAAAACCAACCATTAGCCTTGAAGCCTTGATATAAATAAACAACTGATATCTCCCAGTTGAACTATAAATACGATTCAGACAATATTAGAAATATTATTATTACACTATTTGAAAGTTGTTACACTGTTCTCCAAACACTACAGTAGAGTTGAGCTGAGGACACGAGCTGAACACACCGGCTGAGGAGCATGATTTCACAGTAGCAACACTCTCAGAAACCAAAAAGGTTTAAGTCGTATGTAATCGTGCAAATGGCAAAGACAAACTCTGACATTTCTGCTCTCATTGACCAGAGAATAGTGAACTTGTGAAGCCTCTGTGCTACAGACATGAACTGAAGGAGTAACTGAAACAGAGGGTATGATGGTCAGATGCAACACAATTGGATTCAGTGTTAAAAGGTGTCTTGTGAGTGAAATGCCCTTGAGCTGAGATGAGATTTTCACTTAAACATGCAACAATGCGGACAATTGAAGTAAAAACATTTACTTTTCAACATCATTCTCAGCCAGACCTTACAGTACAGTCTCCGCTAAAGAAAACAAAATGATTTAAAGAGATGAGAAGAAGCTTTCAGTGCTGATTTCTTACTGCCTCTTGTTCTTAATAGAAAAAAAAAAAAAATATTAACATTGCCATTTCTATTCCAATAAAGTATTATACGGTTGAAGAACAATAAATACGTGGCATCTTCAGCCACATCTTCCCAGGCATATTCATACGATGCTATGGTTACAACACAAACAAAGTGATTCTACAGAATGGTATGAAATATAACGTTTGAGTGATGAAAAAGATGAATTATTTCTGTCGGATGAAAACCTTTTATCTCCAGATATGTATGTGTTTTGTATGAAAGGCAGGAGTTTCATAACCATAACGGCTGCAAAATGTTCTTAACCCACAGAGCCTTTCAACTGAAGTCATGCTGTAGATTTGTGTGTATATTTCTAGCAAGACAGGTGGCATGCAGTTTTATTGTAACGTGTGTAAAATATAGTAACAGACAAATAATCACACAGTACCATGCTCTAATGATGCATATGGAAATGCATATGCAAGAGAAAGCAGAGCAGAAAGACTTACATTCACAGAGGTTATCTTGCCAAGCTGACAGGCCTCCTGCAAAGACAGAAGAACAGTCATTTCACATCATTGTCTGACTGTAACTCTACGGAGGATTTTCTATGGAAATGGATATTTGGAACACACAAAAGAAACTGCACTGGGAACTTTCCAGTCTTCTTAAAGTCAGTCAGAGTTCACAATTGACAACCTCATAGATTTAGGGGTTTAAAGTCTTTTTTTTAAAGCTGGAATTGAGATTTAGGATACATATTGATTTCTTCCTCAGACGCAGAGTTTGTACAGCACATTTCTGCGCTCAGTTGGCACACCAGCAAACCAGGCTGCAGAGTACACACCCTCTCTGCAGAAATGTAAAGAATAGGGCAAACCTGACATCCTGACAACACAAGCCATACAACTGACACTTTGATAAAGATGTTTTCTCTGCATGTCAGGGAGGAAAGTGAACAGAATATCAAATGAAGCATCAAAAATTAACAATAAACAGCGACAAGCTTCTAAATTGGGAACAAAAGACACCCGCAAGCCTGCAAAATAGCATCCTCTCTCTGGGGACTGAGATAACTCACAGAGAGATAAGAGTATTTAATTTTTAATCACCAATTTTGTTTTCTTTGTACTGTGTATAATAATCTGAGTACATGACTTGATTTGCAAAGAAAATAGAAGAAATCTGGCAGTGAAGAGGCACTTAGACAGGGGGAGAAGCACGGAGAACTGCTGGGGTGGAACGGTAAAACAATGAACAGGAAACAAGTTCATGTCAACAGATTATCCCGCCATAATTGTTCACCAAGGGATGCTGCTTCTGACTGAACGATAGAGCAGCACACCCAAAGCTATTCATCAAAAACAAAATATTCCTTCATGCTGGACAATGAAATTAAAAAATAAGGTCTCTCAACTTTTGACAAATATGCCCGTCAAAGTAAAAACTGTTGCATTGTATCGTATTTATAATGTGTATTATTTGCATATTTAGGACATTTAGGCAGGTAACAATTCTATAATCTCATTTCCATGAAAAATGTAGCCGCACAAACTAAACTCAGGCATGCTGTGTATTGTTGACTACTTTTCCAAGTAACAGTTCCAAGATTAATTTTAGATATACATTTTGCATTATGGTGGTTTTCTAGCACATATAGCCATTGTGGAATCGTAAAAGATTGTTTTGCTTTTTAGCAACAATAACTCTGTGTCATTCACATCATTCCACTATCTGCTATTTTTTGCCACACACACAGGCCATGAGTCTGTACATGTTATGTACATGTTTTTAGAGCTGGACTGTGGACTGTGGACTGTGGACTGGACAGTGAATTGACTGAATATGTGTCACAGGAGAGGACACACTCATACTGACTGACCATGCAGTAATCATCACCAGAAATGCTTTAGCATCTTTCAGCCTATTGTTTTGGTTGTGTGGCCCACAACAGCTTTTATACAGATTGATGAAATGTTTATAACTTTAATCAATGATATAATATATCACTATTTTGTTCACAGCTTGTGAACCAAAAAGAAGAAACAAAACAGATTGATATATAAAGGTAATGCTGTCTAGATTATTTTATACACTGTTAAAAAATAGGCTATGCAAAATTGCATAAAGACAGAATCTAACACATGGCTGTTTCCTATGTATGTAGGCTATGTCTAAATAGAGCTTAGATAGATCTACTGTGTCACTACACCAGGCTGACTGATGTTATGGCTTGCACTGCTGAAGCACCCTTACAACCTTTTTTTTTTTTTTTTTTTTTTTAAATGTAATTGCATATTTTAGTACACCAACATTTGTCAGGTCTGTTTGAGAAGTTGCTCATTTACATCCACTGACTGGTCATTTAAAGCAGGATTTTACTTGAGGCTGCCATCAGACAGTTGTTTCTTCTCCAAGTAATGTTTTATTCAACATCTCGTGACACACACTTCAAGTTAGAGACCTTGCCAACCAATTAAATATATGATAATGTACATGAGGAATCTGAGAAGGTGACCTATGGTTGTCTCATATTTAGATGACATTCAAAATAGTAGTTGTACATCTGATTGCTGGAGACCATAAATGTGTGATTTTTTTTCCTCCTCAGTATGGATTGGTCAGTGACCTTCTCTCTGTATGTACGCCTCTCAAACTAGCAGTTTCAAAGCTCCCACATGCAAGCCTGGGAGAGAGTTATGCTTAAGATAAGTGCATTTGTTGGTGAACCACATCAAAGTACAGAGGGATGTCTTAGCGAGCAAAGGCAGTGGAGCTCGAACCGAGCCTTTGATCACCCCAGGCACTCTGATCATTAAAATATTGGATAAATAATTGATTAAAAACACCAGACCTTATTGTGCTCTGTTTCTGTATCCAAACGTATCCCAATTTTGAGACGCAGTGACTGCACGATGAATAACAAATGTAGGTAGGAGTGAAAGCATACATATAGTGCATACTGTAGCATTATACTATGGCATGCTTTGACACAATGTGTGCAAATAATCATATATATTGTGATATTGTTTAATGTGTAAAGCATATTCTGGCTGCTAGTGCAGTCTTTTGAGTTCCCCGGAGTTCAAGTGTGAACTGGAGACAGGCTGAAGAGCTGCAACAACCCTTTTTCTCCAGTAAGGGTCTGAGCTGTGGCACGGCAAGCTGGCAAAGAGGTAGAGGGACAGGATAATAATCAAAAGGCATAGACAGAAGGCAGGTAAGAGTGCATTCCAGCTGTGCGTAGGTGACTGGAGGGTAGCTAATATTACATCTACGGTGGAAACCAAGCCTGCACTGTGCATGAAAAAAAAAAAAAAACAACGAGCCCACTGTGTGCATAGCAGGGATATTAAAAAGAAAATTTTCCATCAGCTTTTATATATGTACTAGTAGATCAATCTCCCTCAGTGCATATACATTTACATTAAGGTTATAAAATGAATCTAAATTAATCAAGATTTAATACAGTTCCAATAACACCAGGCCAAAGAGATCCTATTCATTACGGTACATACCACTTGGAATTAAAAGAAGCCCTTGTGGTGGTGCAAACATTTTAGTGATTTTACACTTGGACCATTATGTGACAACAGCAATCCTAGACTGTGACCTAGTCAAAACAAAGGCCTGTGCAAACAGCCAAGTAATTTCACTGACAACTATGTGTCACAGCTGATGGGGAGGCAACAGCAAACACGGCAAAACCTATCTAACAACCTACTGTACATGATTGACAACTCTTGGAGAGCTGTCTCAGCTAATGCTCCTTTCTTGACCTGGCCATTATTTTGTCAATCCCTGAATTCAAGCCCCATTTAAAAGACACAGTGACAGCCATTTCAGCCTACATAAAACTCATTTTAATGCAAACTAAGTTAGATAGCAACAGGCATTTTTAAACAAAACTGTCAATATTGTTTCAATCTCTGTTATAAAAGGGGAACCAATCGCAGCGCACGCGTATGAGTCAATGACGAAAATCCGGACCATCTTACGTGTTTGACGTAAAGTTGTTCAACCGAAGCAAAAGTTAGAATCTATCTAACCTTAGCATCTATCTGTAAACACGCGACACATTGTAATTCTGAATGAAGGTAGGCCAGTAAAGTGTAGTAGTACTGTGATTTGTTGCTACTTACATTAACCTACGGAGTCTCTGGCTTGTGCAACGCACGAGAAGTCAAACTTTCTTGAGGACACGGGCAACGGCACCGGAGGACGGCACGTTTGTTTAAAAAGGACATATTTCATCATATGACAGTCATAATCCCACTGTTCAACCTCTTTTATTGTCCTAACTGAGCTGACTGACCACTCAAATCTTTCATTAATAGGACACTACCACAAGACAGCTTGGTTTAGTTCTTTCCATTGACTGTATGGTTCTTTCTCTTAGCAATAAGTTCAAAGTTTGAAAAATACTGCGCCTTAAGACGCCTTGCTGCAGTTTGTGAAAATAATTTAAAGAGTGTATGATGTGATAACTTCAAGCTGCACTGAAAGCCTTGAAACCCCTCATCCCTGGGGTCCCCAGGCTCCTAATAGTTTAACACTAATGAGATCTGCTGCTCCCATCTCTACAGCCTTCACATATTACAGTTTATTTCATAGTGTAAATACCTTTGAAGGTGGGAAGAAGCACAGAGCGAAGCAAAGAGACAGGAAGCATGCTAGGTAGCCACAGTCTCTTGAGCTGCCAAAGCTCGCCCTTGCGTATTTCACAGTTGTTTCGACTTTGACTCACGGGTTCATTGGTGGAGCTCACTATAGTGTGCTGCTGTTCAATTCAGCTAGTCTCCCTGCATGAAGTCTGTGAAAATAATGGTCGAGCAGGACTTGTCAGGACTGCTCGGTATTCCAGAAATGTCAGGGCAGTGCCACAGTCCAGGACTTAAGCTGTTCAGAGAGGGCGGCAGAAAAGCATGTGGTCTGCTATCAAGTGGTGATCCCCATGGATGAGATGGATGTGGCTGAATTCATCAATAAGAGAAAAATGACAGCTTTGTCAGGTGGTTGTGTCACAATCACATGCATGCAGGCATATGCACACATAATACAAATATTCACAGTGGAAAACTTGGACCTGCACACCATCTGCTCATGTGTGCAGGCACAAGAGACGTGAATATCTCAGCCAAGAAACAGTAGGCAGAGTTCAAGTTTACATCCCTTGTATTTCTGGCAAACACAGCATGTCTTAGACAGTGTGATAAAACTGTTGCAAACAAAACACCTCCTCATCAAAAGGGGCTAATAAAGTCTTCAATATACTTAAGTGTAGCCTTAGATAAATAGAATCCCCATTTCCCTCTGCATTGGTGTTCAGTTGTCCAAAGTGTATTGATGTACTTATTGACATCCAATAAAGGGAAACCCTCTCAGCAAACCTCACAGGGTGGTGTAAATCCTGTACTCTTCTCGAGTGTGCACGAGGAGCAACTTTCCCTTAACACAATTACTGGACAGCAATAATGTCACAGTGTGTTCGAACCAATTTTGATTTACAAGTGGACAACATGTTGCCTTTTCATCAGCTTATTATTATTAAGTGGTCTGTATATGTGTGTTTTCCCCCGGACAATCCCCCCTCTTGCTTCACCCTTAGTGAGGTATTGATCGTCCCAGTGTACCGGCCCCTCCTGATTTCATTAGGCTAGCTGCTGTTAATTACTCCACACTCTAACCTTTTGCTGTTTCATTTGGACCGACAAATTGGGTGAATTAAAAAAGGGGAGGTAGGAAGAGAAAAAGAAAGAACGGAGAGGAAAAAAAGCTCCCTTGCAGCTGCCGTGGTGGACCCCCTCCCTCTCTGTGGCGCTAGTGTCAGAATCCCAAGCGGCGTAATAATTAAAAAAGTTCATCAATGTTCTCTTTGCTCATCAAATTATGCAGAAGGAGGCTACTCCAGTAATTGTTGCAGAGGATTCATTTACGGAAACCATACTAGCTAGATCTACTAAGGTTGTCTGGGGAGCTGGAGAGTTATTCCTTTTTCACTTCTTTATGTATTTGTAAAAGCTTTCTCAGCTTCAAGCAAACTAATCATTAAAACACATTTATTCATTTATTCTTATTTATTTACAAAGATCATGTGAGAGACATAGCCAACATCAAAATGTTGTTTTACACTCCTCTTTACTGACACACCAATTTGTCATCTTAGTGAAGGTATTAAAAGAGTATGATATGACACATAGCTGCAAAGTTATAATTAGACCTCATTTAATACCTTATGTCATGAGATTACACGCGCAGTGCATGGCATCTAAAGCGTACTTAAATCACAGGGGAATGTAATTGATTAACCATATGAGACTGGGAACCAGATGATGAGGATGATGCTCTAAATCCATGTTAAATCAATATAGCCACTTCCTACACATCAAGGGATTATTGAGAGAAATTACTACCAGCTGTAATTGCTGACTTACAACATATCAGATCATTTCTGGCTCGGTGCATCGATGTGTTTGTGAGTACAAATGAGTCAAAAACATTTCACCTGCTCAGGACTGCTTAAGGTAATCACCTGCTTAAAGTGAGACAATGTTTCAACATGGGTACATTACCAACCAAGCGAGTGACATTTATAGGATCTTTTGGATCCTTAATATGGGCGATGCCCTTTCCCCAAGGTTGAGTACATTCTAGTTGAAAAGATTCTACATGATGCAGAAGGAGCCATTCAGAGTACTCCCTTTGGCTGAGATAATAACTTCATCATAATTAGCTTGTGGTGCTCAGGAGTGTTGAATTGTCGGTTGCAGTGGGATCTGGGCTGATTTATTGCTTGATTTAATTACGTATCAAAATTCAATTAGACATGCTTTCAACCAAATTCAAAGTGAGTTTTGTCAAGCTGTCCCTTGAAATCAGGCACGGCTTGAAGGACATCCTTCATAATGCAGTGACATCTAACTTAATAATTATCTCTTACCCCAAATCATTCATGTGCTAAAAGATGAAGATAGAAAAAAAGCACACCAAAAATTGCTATGCCAGTTTTAGAGATGTGCTTTTTTACTCCTCTCATGCTTGTTTCACATCTCAGTTGACATCAAACAGCATCAAATAGTTCGAAACAGACCTTGATTCAGTAGTGATGTGAAGAGGGTTGCAGGTACTTTACCAAGTGAAGATACATGACAAAATGCTCTTTGAGGTTGACTACGGCTGAGGAAGTGTCTGGCTTTCTTTACCCACATCACTCACTGCCTGCTCACCCACTTTTGCTCCAGACTACACTAGGGAAAAAAGGGGGAGCTGTTTTGAATAAGTGTCACACCAGCCTCCAAGAGCTACATTGATCTTTACTACTATGCAAATTCAAGATGTCATGGTGTCTATGCTAAGAAGCCAAGGAAGGGTAGGAATATTTCAGCCGGAGGTCTCTGACTGAAGTGTATTCCTTTACCAGCATTGTAAATACGCTCATTGACAATTTTATTAGGTACACCTTGGTATTACTGTGTGGGCTGCTCTTGGACCCCCAGAACAGCCAGAATCTTTTTGAGGCATTGATTCAACAAGGTGCCACAAATGTTCCATAGGGATTTTGATCTATACTGACTTGACAGTGTAGTCTTTGCAGTTTTTCAGTGGCGCAAATGCTGTGAACATCCCACTTCACCTCTTCCCAAAAGTGTTTTATTAGCCTGTGATCTGGGGACTGTGCAGACTATTGGAGTAAAGTAAAGTAATTTCCTGGGCACCATCTTGAGACAATGACACATTATCTTGTTCGAAAATCCCTGAAAAAGGAGCACACTGTCAATATGAAAGGTTGCACCTGGTCAGCAACAATGCTAGCAGTATTTATAGAAGCAAAAATATCATAAATACACCAAGCAGTGGAAGACATGAAGCATTTTTTTTAACTTTTGGTCAAGCTCCTTGTTGCTTTCTACAATACTGAGTGTTTGTTGAAGTGTGGAATAAACACTTTGACCTTCCTTATCACCAGCACATTCTTGATATAGTCACCTTGGCCAATGTTTAGCATGCTTGCTCTCCACATTTTGCTTTGTATTATACTCAACATATGTACAACAATATTGCATTTACACAACAACCAATCAGCAACTGTGCTTTTGAGTGTATGCCACTGTGCTGTTTTCCAGCTTTGATGCATGTTGACACACAAAAGCAGAATTGTTTCTCTAATATGCACTGCCTGAATTAACATCCATCTTCTGTACGTTTACTTGACTCAATTCTTCCCCTGCTGGGCGATAGAATGCCAGCTGTAGCTGTCACAATGGACGATAATAATCTTGTTGATGCGTAACAATATCCAGACCATACACCAGTGACAGCCCCTGCAGTATAAATACAATAACACATTTCCTGTTCAGCCATAGCTGGTCAAAGCAATTGAAGTGAAACTACACAAAAACTCCTTTCCTGAATCAAGTGCAGCACAACATATTCACCTGCTGCATTATGGTTCATATGTTTGCTATGTGGTTATGCTGAGAAATGAAAACCCACCGCTCGGCTTTGCTGCTGGCTCAGAGATAAACTGAAAAGATGGACAGGAAGAAAGTAAGTGCCTAAGAAACAGTGTATTCACTAGACCCAAGTGTATTAAAATATCCACAATGTTGCACTTACTACTTGCTGACAAAACACTTAGCTACACCCACAACCTTTCTATACATGGTTGGGCACCAGTGGCAGAAGGGAGTATTTTTGTAGGTTTTAATACCCATGTTGCTATTACAGATGATTTGACTTAGACCACACCTTGTGTTTTCTCCCACCCTATGTACATATAATTTCTTCTACCGTTACGGTTAAAAAGTAATCTGTTACATATGTTGTGACCTGAACAAAATGTGATATTTATGGGCCCAATTGTGCCAAGAAAAAAATTCCCCACAACATTCCCTATTAGCCCTAAAAACAGCAGATCACATGCGAGCATAGAGTTTTAGGTTAAATTAAATTTAGGTTATTTATATGTTGCAACATAAACAAGGATTTGTAAGCTAAGTAAAGATTTCCCAGAGATTCGGTTCAAATGATCGGTCCTTCGTGTGTCATAGTGTGCAGATTTTTACACTGACTCAAGACTACAGCATCGACTGTCACTAAATAAGACACAGAATAAATGGTGCAGTATGTTGTCTGAAACCAGACATACTGTGGACACTGGTGACACATGCATGGAGCCTTCAGGTTTAGCTGGACACTAAGTGAAGCTCTCAACTCTGTTTGCATGTCTGCCTGCAAAGTGAGTCACAAAGGCTTGACTCACTGTCTGGAGGAGTGAGCTGAATTAATGGGGAGGTGCGTGTAATAAAGTGGCCATTAAGTGTACTGTCAAAGACGAAACATGGTGGAAAAGAAAATGGAAAGCTCCTTGATGTGTCAAAACTTCAGTTTACCAAGATTTGCCAGTAATGTGAATTGTTCATCCGTTTGATCTCTCTCCCATTGAAACGCCTGACAGTTGTCTTCATTGAGACTGGCAGAGGCATTGTCCATAGATTGTGATGTGCAATGACATACTGTATCACAGGCTCATGTTTGAAGCAAAGAGCCAGAGTCACTGTCATTCACTGACAAACATGAAGCGCAATGATGATACTGATTAATGATTTTTCAGAAGATTTATGGAAATGATCTGCTGAAAACCGGGAGTTTCTTCTGACTTGAGTTTAAAAACACAGTTGATAGAAAAAATGGTTCACTGTAATGTCATTCAGTTCATTTCATCTGGGTTTCAAAATGTAGTCACTTTCATTCTTCACACATTCTTCACCACGAGCATGAGGGTTTCACAAAGAAACTTGAAACATTAAAAATACAAACAACTCTCGCCTTGTTATAATTTTCAATGAGAAACCCGGAACAAGACGTGATAATACTTTATTAATGTCTCAAAGAATAATAACCTGCTAACTCTGCTGGAGTGTTGACATGTCTCACTTAAAAAGGCTGCATTTATTGCATTTATTGTAATCTGATCATTACACAGAGATCAATTTTTATCCAAAGAGAACAACATTTATCAAAGAGTTAAGTGCGTTACTTTTGTGCATCTGTCAACCATTTACTGTCCAATAATTCAGTCATTGCTGTTACCTACAGAGTGGATCCCCAGCCTTAACTTTTGAAGATGTTTCTGTGTTTTAGAATAAAGGAAGCTGTCTTTTTAATGCTTAGTAGATACATGAATCGTGACAGAGCTTTTGCTATGTTATTTCAGTTAAAAACAGAGACATTTATAGCCATTCTTAGTACAACTTAATAAAGGGGACGTTTCTCTGACACAAAGCAGTTTAAAGAATTTTAACATAACTGAAAAATTACAGTGTAATAGCCCAGTTAGATTGATTATTGCTTCTGGTTGATCATCAGAAACACTCTTAGTACTTATCAAACCTGATGAGTTTGTTTTTGGTCTTGATGGTGCTTCTAAGTGAAAAAAGAGTGTGAGAGTCATTACGTTTTGTAAATGAGGCCTTTTTTATTTAGTCATTTGCTCTTTTCTATGAACAAAATACGTAGAAATGGTGCAGTGGGTTTTAATACCCATGAAACCTAGACATGGCCATTTGTTTATCAAGATAACAAACGCTAAAGAACAAACAGTAAAATACATGAAATACAGTAAGGTGACCGCAAACACAGGAAGAAAACTGCAAGTTTCGGATTAATTTCACTGTAACTACTTTGACCTCTGCAAAGAGTTAACAGTATTTACTATTATTTAGGACAGTGTCTGCTCAACCATGTCTGGTGAGACCAATGCTAAATTCATGGATTTTTCACAGGTAATCGATATGATGGTGAAGGCAAAGCTATATGATTCCTTGTTGTCTTTGGTTGCATTATATATCTACTTATTGTTGGCAGTTGTTGGAAGCAAAGCACCTCTGAACCCACACTTTGATGACAGTAAGATTAAATACTGGGTCAGGACATCGTTTTCCCTCCTATGTTCCCTAATGGTGACTTGTACTATGTGCAGCATACATTTTATTAAATATTTTTTTTTTCCAACTGACAGCTTCTTTCCAATATGTAGTGTAACTGTCAACTCTTGAGAGGGAACACAGACAATCCTTCTTGCAACACCAGTGGCACAGTCTTGGTAAAACATTGATAAAGCACAGAGACAAGGCTCACAGTCATATCCCCATTTGCTCCATGCATATCTTCCTCAAATATGTTGATGTCACTTTTTCTGGCAGCGTAGTCAGTTAAAAGTGTGCCATTGATGTAATTCAAAAGCCACTGAGTACAGAGCTGTCTCTCCTCCCCAGCCTGCCTCACCCAATTGGGGTCCATCACCATCACCAAAACAAACTTCCCCTCGCTGCCAGGGTAATTTTTGCTCCTCTTCCACTGCTGAGCACCAGTCGTATTAATATCTTTGTAGAAGGCAAATGTGTGCTCCAGGAGGCCAGTCCCATGTGCTTTTTTTCCCCAAACCTCTTGCTGTTTCTCTGGCCACAGCCAAGTGCATTAACATATGTTCTCACAGTGCACAGTGCTACTCTGCATTGGTAAATGCCTTATTACAGCAAGACTGGCTCTGTGCGCTTCCATTGAATATCCATAAGTAGTAAAACACCGCCATATCTGCCCACTCAGAACAGTAGGGATGTGTCTCACATGACAGGGGGGCTCCTTAACATTTAGTCAGAGGCCCTCTTTGTCAAATTGATATTCCTCCCACTCATAGTAATGGCGGGTGGTAATAATGACAAATAAAGGCAATATTGCTACTGCATGGTACACACTGAGCGTAATAAGGTCATCTGCTGGTTATGTTTTTTTCCTCCCATATTTATGCCTTTTTAGCATGCAGAGTCAAATTCTCTCAGTATGACTTACATCTCCAAAGACTACGCCAGTGTGAAATATTCAAAGGCAGAGGGTGAGAAAAATATCCTGAGCAATGCAGCATGTTCTTGCCTAGAGAGCTTGCACACTTGTAATCATTTCCAAATGACAATTTCCTGTTATTATTCCATTTGTTTTTTTGATTTTTTTTTGTTTTGTTTTTCTTTTCTGTTTGAAGTAATACAAGACATTTCAGAGATCATGAAATCTGTTCAACAAAATAAAGACCTAAGAACTGTGTCCTTTACAAGTGGTGGAAATTGGAGATGGGAGATGACATTCACTATTGTCAAAACAGTCTTTTTGGCAACGATGCACAAACTACAGAGTGTCGAAATAAAGCAAGCTAACAGGAGGAAAAATAATGAGCCACACTGAGACATCTCTCATAGTATAGTGGGATATTCTTGACAAGACATGATATGTTTGCCTTTGCATTTACAGGTATGTTGTTAAAACCTAAATAACCTCTTCAGTTAATGAAACAAAGAGGTGATGACATCCAGAGAAACACAGTGTATTAGCATGAATTAGAAATGCAGCTTGATTAGCACCTACAGTGAAAGTGTTGCTTGCATGATGACTATAAATTGTGAAATTGGAGAACAGACGACACACCCACTAGGCTATCTGCGAATGCAGCTTGCTGATGATTATGTTGATTGCTGCTAAAACACGGCTTTGGGTAGAATGTGTTTGCAGATATCAAATGGCCACTGAGGTCGTTTGAGTTAGTATGCTTGCGGTCATTGGCTCCTTGGGAGTTTTTTCATGATTTATTTTTCATTTCTAATTTGGTCGATCTTTGTTCTGTCTGCCAGAGACACAGTCTTGTGCTGTGTTGATCTGAAGACAGATTCTAAAATAATGTGCATCAAACACTACAGAGAACTTATTCTTGCACAAAGCAGTAAGGGCTGGCATCCATGTCATCCCACGGCACTGCATTGATTTATAATGGTAGGGAGGAAAAAATAAGAGGCCAGGATACATCACTGAAACATGAAGGTATTGAATAATACTTTGCTCATGAATGAAATCATTAAAATAAGCTCTTTTATAACTTACACCATCACCATGAATCTTGAGCGTTTTATGATTAATGCTTCATCTATAAATTAAAGGTTTTAGATTTCGAAGGTTTTCATTTATATATTTATTTTTGTGCTCAGTTATGTATTATTTTATTTCCATTTTGACAGGCCAGATCACCTGAGGACACAAGTTTTGTTTGCTTTAACTTTTGAGATCTATTTCTCAGACAATCTAGTTTGGGCTGCACCACTGTGCAAACTAATGAAGCCTCGAAGGCTTTGTTTAAGTCATTAAACATGGAAATCTAACTACACAGTTTTCTTCTAATGGCAAACACTTACAGGACAACAACCTGGCCAAGAAAATTAATGTCTGAAAAAATAATGTAGTTGCATTGTTTATGTTTCAGCTGGGGAAATTTCATGTCTGTCCAAGTATTAGAAATGCTAGACTGGTCATTCAAAAAAAAATATATGGAAATTTAGATATAAATAAAAACAACAACCTCCACAACCCTGGTATACTGAAGGAGGTAATCCCACCTAGATCTATTAGGGAGCTATGGTTCTTTATTAACTTGGAAGAAAGCATAAAGTGTCATTGTATACAAAATATTTAGACATTTAAACTTGGTGTTCATTTTTTTTTCCATTATTACTGGTCAGTTCACATATCCTCCTGACTACCAGTAGTTCAAATTTGTCCTCTGTGGAGGACATTTGTAAACCTGAATATCTCCCACCCACTGTATACTACTGAATTAACTCCTTTTGCTATCTACAGAGGACATTTACGGCTTTTCAGTGATACCAAATATGAAGGGGTGGGGCTTTAACATCTTACAAAGATTGGGATATTTGTGATTGGACAATATTTTTTTTTCCTGGTACTGAGGAGGATATGTATGGGTGCAGTCTTATACAGTTCAGAACATGAATGGCCCAAAGCAGGTCTCTGTGGAATATAAGTCAAGCATCCCACTCTCTCTGAGCACATATCCTCAATCTCAAAATTTTTTAATTAGAAGTCATTTAAGCCTGCAGTAAATAAAAAAAAATGTAGCATTCTCTAACATTAAATTTTCTATAAATCACAGATTAATACCGAAATGTGTCAGTCTCATTTATTAAAGGACAATACAATATGTGTAATACTGATTATTTTCAGTGTTTGCAAACCTGTAACACTCCAAAATACAGCATTCTCAAAGACGTGATCTCCTTTCCTGCACATGTATAAGTGAGGTATGGTAAGATAGTGTTGGCAACAAGATATTGGAAGATTTGTGTTCCATAATATTAGCCTTATCCACAATTTACCATTGTGAAAGAGACAATGCTTCATTTGGGGTGGCCAAAATAAATATATAAAGATATAATAGTCCCACATATAGAGTCCTTTAGTAACTACAATACCATTCATGCATAGAAGTGGAAACCACTTGTCACTTTCCTGATGTCAGTAGTTTTGTTCAGTTCGCTTCAAAGATCATTCATTGTTGTCTATGTAATGCTAATAATGTGTGTTTTCCTCATGTACTTCAGTACGTACATGGGTGCTAGTACTGTTATGTGCGCTGAGACACTCTACTGTCTTTTGTTCAATAATAAGTTCAGTCTGTTTAAGGTTTTAACTGTTGTATTCTGTTACATACAACCTTGCATACATATAACCCTGCATAAGCAGTGTTTATCAGTAGCTCAGCAGCCACTTATCAACAGTTACTACAACGCGATATTTTCTGCATCGTTCCTGAGCTTTCAGTATGTGTTTAACCAGGTAGTAGTCATGGCTGAGTTGAAAACAATGCTCTGCTGCTAAATGCTAATGATTTAGACAATGACAAGTGCGTTTCAGCATGGCCTGGGCCAGTGAACCTGTGCTTACTCACTTCCTCCTCTGCCACACAATGAATGTATGGAAGAACATATATTTTCTTTACTTTTTAAAAGTTATTAAAATTAATATGTAAATACACACTTAGGACAAGCACACAAAAAAACAATAATTACATTCCTAAAAAAAAAAAAATGGAAAGACAAAATGTATTTATCATGTGTCTGGTCCAATCACAAGAGGGCAAATTTATGTGGGTCCAGACTGGCATGCACATCAAAAATAAATGGATTTGCTTTATCTCATGAATTCTGTTATATTATTAGTAGCAGTAGTATTATGAAGCTTAGAAATTTATAGCACAGTCCCCCTCTCTCGCTCTCACTCTCTTGTTAAGAGTCAATCTAGTTTACCAAAGAGAAAATCACTTTCTCCCTGCAATCAACTTGAATAAATAATAATCCAGTCAGATCATCCAAACAAGATGTCATTTCCTTAAATACAATTAAAATGAATGTGTTCAAAATGAATGGATGTATTGGTCTACGCAAGCTACACAAAAAATAAACATGGCAGATAGAATACTATATTTCACTTTGTACGATTTGAGCAATATATCTGCGTATGCTGCTTGTAATAAATACAAACTGTCAGATATAAATAATAAGCTATGTCAGCACTGAAAATATAAAAGAGATTTAAAAAGTGTCATAATCAACCAGACGCTTGTCCCCTTCCACAGCATGATATCAGTCATTTCTGCTTTAGCAGTTGGAAACCATCAAAGGAAGGCAAACAGTGTTAACTTTCGTAATTAAAAGGCCCAGCCAAAATTACTTTGGCCCATTCAAAGTTAAAGTCCTGGATCTGTGCCGATGGTTTATAGTTAGTTTAGTGGTAAAGATTTGTTTGTACATGTACTGACCACCTGCAGCACTTATGAAGCACATGTTTTGCTCTTAGTAATCTTTGAAAGATTTTAAGTGTTGCAGCTACATTTTTAACCCCAATCTGTGCACAGCTATTTTTGTTGTTCTTCCTGCTGGCTGTGAGCTTACAACCCATCAACGAAATGCCTTTTGCATGTATTTTAACTGGCCATCATTCTCTTGATGGAAATCACAGTTCCCCTGCAATCAGGGGGTCAAGATAGTGTTAAAGCTTAGCAATTTTTTTCTCCCAAAATAGTTTTGCACTATGCAAATTATGTGAAGTTACATAACACCTATTTTTTTAAAATCACCATAGTTTAATTAGATGAGACAAGAAATGTCACACATGGAAGCAGACACAAGGACCTCGATACTGCGGCTCCACACCCCGATCACCACTGACTGCTCAGACTCTGGCTCCAGATGATTTCACCACTACATGCTGGCAGCACCCTTATCCTGGATATTTTGGCTTCATCTTTATACAGCAGGAGGAAGTGGAGATGTGTCTTCCATTTCTATATACAGTCAACACGAGTGATGATTAATAGAAGGATCCCCTAGCAGTACTATATATTTGAGCCAGAGTATTTCAGGCTTTGCCACACTGACCTAAAAAGGGAAACTGGAGGATAAAAGTCAGTTTATTCGCTGAAATATGTGTAGCTGGCACAGCATCAGCTCATGTGAGAAATGAGACCAACTTCATTTTACATGTATCAAGAAAAAATATCTCAACAGTCCGTTATGAATTGCATGACAGCACTTATATTCCATGTATATACGTGTGTATTTAGTCTTTAAGAGAGATGAAACAGATGCTTCACTCAGTTAACTGTTCTCTACTATAGTGCACACTACACATCAATTTTTCTTCACTTTGACGTAAGTGCCTGGATTTTTTATGCTAAAAACTCCCAACCATATGAACAGAGTCTCAGTTTACTTGTAATATTCCTCCCACTATCCGACACTAAATCAACAGTGGCAAATTGCTTTTCTCCCAAGCCTGTTTAATGAATGAACCAATCACGCGTTAATGGCACAATCTATGGAGGAGTCCACCACGGCTGGAAACTCTCCCCATTTTAGACGTTTGTGAGAGCAGAATTGGCTGTTGACATTGTGAAAAAGTAGTGAGCAGCAGGGAAGAGGTGTAATTGATGCTATTTCTAGTAGTTAATAGAACATATTCCAACACACGTAACATCTATCCTGTTGCAGATTAAAAACTTTGAGATCACTATAGTGTCTACAGTATTTCTATTATATTTGTTCACTGGAAACCTTTATTTCATATAAACAACTTCAATAAAACAATCAAGGAACATAATATGGAAATAACTCAGGTTTAAACATAGATCACCTGAACATGAGTTTGTGTGGGGAAAATATTTCTTATACTGTTTTGCATCTTTTGCTTCCCAGGGTGCAAGTTGAGATTATTGATTATGTTCTCTTCTTTTATGTGAAGTCTGTTACTCATCTTATAATAATTTGCATACTTTTTATCTCCACAGTGGCATTTTATTAGTAGTTACCATAACTGAATGCACAAACTATTGCAATACTATTAATTTAGTAATAGTAAAGTTTGTATAGTTTATACTCGTCCACAGGTTTTAGTGTCAGAACTTTGACAGGCATCCTTGATTCTGTTTTCTGTGTTTTCTGAGTATTTTTTTATTTTTGAATTCAGATCTATAATTTTATCAAAATGTTTTCTGTTCAGTGTCGACAAGGGAAATTATGGTAATGTGTGAGAACACTTGCAGCATGTACACTTGCATGATTAAAATCTGACTTTCTGTTGGGTATTATTGGGTCCTCTGCTTCACTAGATTTGCTCATGGTATATTTTGTCGCAGCAGGTCAAATGAGACATTGCAGCATCTTAAAAATGTACCTTGGTACACTTCCTACTGCTTTTATGCAATCCGTAAGAACACCTCAAGTAAGATCTGTGAAAGTCACATTTCACCAGCCTTAAAAGTAGTGCAAATCATTATCGTAGACCCTGGGACTTGGTATTATCCACCGGTCAGGCTAAGATGCTTATACATTAGCAATCTAGGGTACCAGGCAGCTGGACTGCAGTCCTGGAGCACACAATGACTCGCCATTAATAGGTTGGGGATCGTCGGGAGAGCCCACCCAGAGCAGAGATTTCCATGTGGATATGGCCTATGGCACAGGGGTACCTGCCCCCAGCCATCTGCGCTGATTTGACAAATGATTCTATATCAAAGGCCTCTGCACTGATTTGGGTGGTAATTGATTGGAAGTGAGGCCCTCAAATCCCTGATTGGTTTAGCTGGATGTAGGGGGGAGATATGCTGTGGCGAGTGAGAAGAAAGGACAGCCAGCAGGAGAAAGGGAGAGAGAGAATACAGTGTAGGAGATCTGGGAAATATGCTACAGAACTCTGCCTCATTTGCACTTTGAGAGAATTCCAAATTAAATTTTTGAGATACACTATTTCTACTCACAATACACATGCTATATTTCTTACGGACACACCCATGTCATCTCTGTGTTTCTGTTTCTCTTTCTAATGCAACTGTCAAGATATCCAATTTGTTAGTGTGTCCATGAAGATTGGATTTCACCATTCAAAAAGAGGAATTTGGTTAGAAATGGAATATTATTGATTTGTTCCACATGGAGGTGTTGTCTGATGCAGACACATGAGCATGGCAAGTTGGGAGGGAGGCATGGATTATATATTCCTTTATCAATTTCCCCTGAATTTTTGATGCTTTTAACCCTTGTTGGGGAAATGTGACAAGAGCGATAACATCAACACACAGAGGCTGGTCATTATAAGTAAGTCCCTTAAGGATTACCTCAACCTCATAAACCATTATAGGAAGAGAACTGCATGAGGGGGCACACAGACATGAAAGAACAGTATACTGCATATTTATAAGGTCCATGAAATGTAATCTGTTACTCATATTTATATAAGGTATGAATCTGAAGGCTTGAAGGTGTTATAGAAATGTATGTTTGGAGCAATTAAGCATGCTCTCTGATGATGTCAAATACACAATAAGGATTCTTCTAATTTTCACCACAAATGTACATGCAGATTCTTATTTACACAATATTCAACATGTGATTTAAAATAAAATCACAAAAAAATTCAAGCTTGCATGTGAGCCATGCTGTGACCAGCCCTTAAAGGTGTTTGAACAGTATAACATGATGGATGTTCTGCAGATAAGCCAGGAGACCTGAGCCCTGTTAATGCAACTGTGGCAGTGATGCTGCGTACATACAGGCCTACTGCCTTTATTACACGGCAGGCTGGCTGCACTGCATACCTTTTGCCATTTGACACAGACATGTGGTGCTTGCTAGTGACAGATGCTGCACAGTACTGGTCCCAGAGGTCACAAATGACCTTTAGGATTGTCTTTTTTTCAGTCACAAAGAATTATTTGTTTGACGATGGCCACCAATGCAACCTCAGGCACCCTGATGGAGCCGTGGGTTGTTGCTGCTTGTCTTATGAGATCATATTTACCTCAAATGAATTATGTGTGCGTATGTGAGAGGGGTTGAATGAGTGAATGTGTGTGTTTGTGAGCTTGCATGTGCAAGGGCGTGCATGTGGATGTTCATGTTAAGGAGGATGCCTTGCTAACCACCCATAGTCTGCTTGATGCCTTTAACTAAGCTTAATTGCTGCATGACTAGCCTCTTGTTTGGATGCCAGAGGGATTTTCTTTTATTATACAGAATGAATCATCATTAAGATGTGCTTATTCAGTGGCCTTTCCTTGGCTTAAAAATGCTGCTGCTCACAGGATCTCTTAAGCATTTTATCTGTGGCAATCAGCGTGTTTACATTTGCATCCTGGTCGAACTTCACGGGATAAAGTGCTTCAAGAAGCAGGTTTTCTGTCTGGCATGTTCGTCACTCTGCTTTTCCATTGTTAGGTGATATTTCACAGGAGAGGTACTCGTTCTGTGTGGAAACTAAAACTGTGAAATGGCATCCTGGAGTTGCACGGCTTTAGTTTACCTTAGCAATTTCAGTGCTGGCAGGAACAGGGTGCAGTGCAGGCCCCATACTGTCAGAGGTGCTTGATCCCCACCCCCATACTTGCCCTCTCCATCTGTCACCTAACTAGATTGCACTGTTCACATAGACACATAACATGTACTTATGTATGCATGCACACACATTCTTATACACATACAAACAGACAGTCACAAACACAAGCATATCAGCCAGAACACTGCGCCACAGTAGAACCATTTACTATATAATAGTTGCCGAACACAGGAATAAACATGTACTTAACTGTCATATTTCACAAGTTTCTGTTTCCCACCTGTGTTACAAATGTACAAATACGTATGCTCATCTGTGCTCACATCTCTGTTAGCATTTCATTCCTCTCCTGTTGTGCCATAATGAGAAACCGTTATTCATGCTGTAGATTCAGAAGAAAACCTTTTGAAAAACTGACACAATTTTCTACAGCCCGAAGCCTAGTGTCAGAAATATGATCTTACCCTCACCTCTTACCCTGACTGCCGTACTGTAATGATGCTCTGAGGTGAGCCCGCTCATCAATTATTCACAGAATGCAAGATTTTCACTCTTTATCTCCTCGCCAGCTATGGGAGACCGTTTAAGAAAAATAGAGGAGAAAATAAAGGGAAAGAGAGTGGAAAAAAATCAGCAAGCCACATGGCGGATGAATAAGAGAGTTTGCGGTGGACAGACAATGCTCTAGATGTGAGTTATAATTGTAGTTTAACAATGTGCAGACCTCTGGGATTTTCAGTATGCAATATATGGCCTTTATACTAGGATCGCTATGGAAACCAAAGGCCCTCAACGACCTGCAGTGCCCACCCACTCGGACAGCCGTTAATCATCTTCGCTCAGATCCTGGCACTGCAGAATTTGGCCAATGTGTCAAGAAGCAATTATATATACTTAGTGCTCGGGCACCCGATCTCCTCCCTCCCCTCTCTTTCCTCGCTCTCTCACTCTCACACTCTTAATATAATCACAGAGCAGTCAGTTTAAAAGCCCTCTGTTCATTTCACTATCTATCTGGGGGATGCACACAATGCAGATGAAGAGAAGTGTAAAAAGACAGAGGATATTCTATTCTGAGAGCCATTATAATCTGAATATTCTTTTCATATAAATCATATCCAGCCATTTACTCATTTTACCAGCCTCCTGAGCTGACTGACATACTAAATTAGCCCAGCTGGCCCATTGCATTCGCTGCACATATTGGGTTGGTGCGGATCATGGAGACTAATGTGAGCTGACTAGAGGGAGATTATGTTCCGCTGCTAACAGCTAAAACGTGAATAACACTATACGCAAACCCACGGTGTTCCCCCATTACATCAGCCCTGATCAGCTGTGTGAAAATGGAACGAGAGCAAGTCTGAGAAAGAGAGAATGAGACAGAAACCTGGAGGCCAGAAGAAATAGGACAGAGACAGACATACTTTGGAAAGGTATAGAAAAAGAAATTGTATTAAAACTTCTCCTCCTATACTAGACCAAGCTGGACTATAATTTTTTTATTAAGAGCAACCTAAATATAAAAAGTTCTATGTGATGCACATGCACTGTTATTTTGTACTGAAAGACTCATGAAAACAAGCTGATCGCCTTTCTTGTGATTTCCTAATGACAGACATCGGGAAAGAGAATCATATTTTATTATTATTTACTGTCCTACCACCGTCTGCAGCTTTCAATGCCACCAAAGTCATTTTTAGACAGCTAGCTGTGCATTAGCGATGTAGAGCAGTGTTAGGCTTTGAACAGTTGATGACAGGCTGTCAGACAGCTTCCCTCCACTGGGCTCCTTTTACCAAGGTCCATAAGCCACTCTCCACCATACCGGCCATTCATCCAGAAAAGGACACAGGCATTTTTGACACGTTTGGTGCTAAGTGAACTGAAATTGTGTGAATTTCACTACATAGCACATTATCACATTTGCAAGAAGCATGCAGCAGGAGCAGGAACTGAGGGGGAAAGTTACTTCAGTCAGTGTGTGGAGATGACTTGAGATCATCAGAAGTGATGACTTTGACTGTGCATGTACAGAACTAATTAGCATTGAATAAATCTGCCCTTCTCACTTCATGTCAAATGTTGAATCATGATGAAATGAAGACAGAAAGAAGTAGCAGAAAGATAACAGAGATGCTTTAACAGAGAAATGCTTTTGTTTCAAAAGGAAAACATTTCTTTTTTGAATCACTGAAAAAAAATAATTTGCACATCCTTTGGCAAAGAATCTTGTGAAAGTTGAATGAAACATCATATATGTGAAAAGATGAGAAGGGTTTTGACATGATTTAGAACTAATTTAAAAATATGAAATGTAAATAGAATAAAAAAAATAGAACATAGAAACACTTAAAATATCTGCAATTATTTCACATTATGTTGCCTTTCTCCTGGCCTGAAAGCAAGCTGGAGCTTACCTTATGAGGACAAATGGGGGGTGGTGAGTTAAAAGACTTCTCCGGTGTCTGGCTCAGGTTCTACAAGAAAAACACATTATCAGGGACATGTTTTTAGTGGAGGGCACCTCCCAGCAAATCTTCAGTGACAGAAGTTGCAGCTTATTTCCTGATTCTTTCCATTAGCATTTTTGCAATATATTTTAAAGGGGTCAAGCGACTCTCAATCAACAAGCAGGTCTTTGCCGCCCACTAATCCAAGACCAAGCGTTTGTTGACTGTCAAATTTTAAATCTTTATCTTGACAATATCATCTTATCGTACATCATGAGAGAGGGTATACTCATGTTTTTTGTTTTGTTTTCCAGTTTTTCCTTCCTTCTGTCCCTGCACAAAGATTATAAATCCTTCTTTGTCAGAAGATTTCACTGAACATATGTTCAGACTTTTGCATACACGCCTGGATGCATTTTTTGAGGTTAAATGATTATCACATTGTTAATACACCAATACATCACTCAGATACAAGAAAACACCATTAAAAAGCAGACGCAAGGTAAGTCAACAAGCCAACAACAGATGGTCCCGCTGCTTGTGATTATGCAAAGATCCAAAGTATTTGCATACTCACAATGCCATCATAAAAAAGAAAACAAGAAGCCATCTTGAGCTGACCTCAGTGAGAAATGAAAAGAGCAAAGGGTGAGGCAAACCCAGCAGGGAAGTGGATGGGTTCTGCAAACTTCTTTGGGAATCTACCAAGGGCCTGCCTCCTGGGAAGGCCCTGTTGATTTTCAAACAGGTGCTTTCAGTTATGCCCTCATATCCAATTATATGCCTGTGGTATGTCTGATGCTCCCTGACACTATTAATGGCTACCTTATGGTATCACCAGGACAGATGAGACACTCAACTCTCCAGACTCTTAACATCTATATTTCATTGCAATGTAGAAGGAGAACACCTCATCCGGCAAGGCAACTGAGGAAAAAAAAAAAAAAGAAAAAGAAAAAAAGCCAGGCTTTCACTGCATAAACACCATGTCATGAAATATACATGAATAAATGGGCCTTGCGGATGATGGAATTAGGAGACAAAATTTTCCCTACAGATTGAGAGGGCTATATAGTCATGATATCTTAACTGATGTGACAGATAAACATGAGTTATTTTCTTCTGGGATAAAAGCAGGAAGTAAAATCTCTTCTGTGTATATAGCTAGATGATATGATATCCGGTCGGGACAACAGAATGACCTAGATTTCAATCCACGCCTTCAGAATTGTGACTTATACATTCTGTAATATCGACTTAAGCAGCAGTGGATGAAACGCTGATGAAAATTCATTAAACCACAGCTTTTACAATATGCAGATGACTCTGTCCTGTTCCACCACCGGTCAGTAATCAAGACTAACAATACTGAAAATGGGGAAGCTTTAAAATCTTTACGGCGTACATACCCCGCACCGACTAAGGTTAACTTGACAACTTCCAGTCATGTCAGAATAGCTTGCGATGCTAATAAAAAAATCAAAAGGTCAAAAGCTTCTGTGTAATCATTGCACAAAAATCAGATGCCAAGTATGCTAAATTGACTGAGCAGAAAATCTGATGTTTTCTTAAGAGATTCATTTAAAGTCTGTTTGAAATTGCAAGTAAACAACAGGGTGTGTATTCCATTTTCAGCAACCAGCCTAATTTGAAAGCACAAATGATGTGGAAGAAGCAATATTTACAAATACAAATAAAATGTGTTGCTTAAACCTCTGCTTGGATTCAGTGCTTTAGTCCATAGAAATAAAAGGGCCTGTTCAAGCTTGATACCAACCATAGATAATCTAAATCCCTTTCCCTTTCTTGGACACACACACAAACACATAGCAAGATCTCCCCGGGCTATAATCACAGTTTTGTTTTTTTGTTTTTTTTTTTTGCTGATGTTTTTCTTCCCCATTACAATCTCATTTTACTCTTTGAGCAGAACAAAACATCACTTTTCATTTACGCCATGTTCCTTTGTCACACTGTAACACACACATGTAAAAGGTAATTATTAGTCATTAATTTTTCATCAGTGCAGAAATCATGCAGCTTTGTGGGCAATAACTCATACTTTACAGGAACCACAAATGATGTGATGATGATCGTGTAATCAGCTGAGAAATCCTAAATTGAAAAAAAAACATAGAAGGAAAAAGAAAACAACTTTCATTTTTCAACTCACCTTTGGTCTGGAACATTTTGCATCTGATAAGGAAACACTATTGACAAGGCTTGCAACAGAGGGCCTTGGATTACACCACATATTGATGTTTTTGTCTTTTCAGAGTGCTCGCGGTGGTTATTGTAATTTGATGAGGCCCAGAGAGCACAATGGTATGATATATAACAAAATTTATTTTCTGAGGAAACGGAAAGATAACTGAAACATGATGTTTCTTCGTCTGATATCTTGGAGACATGCTGATTTAGCAAAGATCTTCTGGACTGTGCCTTAGGTTTGCTTTCCTCCAGCTCAGTTTTTACCCTCATTTGACAACCATTTTAACCTACAAACTCTCTAAATCTTATTTAAGCAATATAGATTTGAACTGAAGCTCCCGTTTAATAAATAGAACGAACAATTACACATCTCAAGCCATCTTTTTTATGTGGAATATTAAGCTGAAACTTGCGTAACTCGGCCTCTCTTTCTTTGTGCCAGATGTAGTATATAGTAGTCTGGTCACATTCAACAAGCCAACTTCCCCAAGCCCAAGGAAAAAAACAAGAGCACTATTCAGTGCAGAGTGGACAGAGACTTGTGGCACATTTGTGTTTCTAGCCCCATCAGCTTAGCCTCCATTCTCCACACACAAGGAGGCTTTATACTGTCGTCTTCACCAGCTCGCTCAAAAGTGCCATGCTACATTTAGCAAAATGCATTTCCAGCAGCTAGTTACTGCTTTTCTAGCTCCGTTTGCCACCCCGACATTGTTTCCCCCCTCCCCCCAATAAAATATAGTTCTCTCACTAGGATTAAAGGAGCAATGTAGTTCAAGGATTATCAAATGCCTTTGATCATGTGACTGCCATGTTTTTGATCTGCAGCACATAGCACCAAATATATTCTCTTTTTCTTGCCTTCTGTCTCTATCCCTCTCCATGGATTTCCCTCTGCTTGATGGTTCTCTGCAGTGTGTGAAGACCTCTTGACAGGCAGTGAAAGAAGAGAGAGTAACAAGTGTAAAACACAAGTGCGATGCAAGATAAAGCTGCCTTGTGTTCAAGTTTGTTTAACACTTTAATGACATGCAACAAGAATAAGATGCGTTTGTTTTTGCTCCAAAATTGTTTTCATAGATTTCTGTATAATGGTTTTTCCCAATTCACATTGAACTACCCCTATATTTAATTTCATTCCCCTGTTTTAGGCAGTGGCACAGATGTTTTGTGTATAAAGAAAGCGACCATAGATTACTGCGTTTGAAAACAGGAAGTAAGGTTTCAGATGCCTCAATCCCCAGTCGCACCCCCAACTGCACCCCGCTGCTGTTCATTAGCAATTTCTGAGCCTTAGGCTATTTTGCAGTGTTTCAATCCCCACATTATTATTATTTAGTGGCTGACTTGGACATGCAATCAAAGGGGCACGCAATATGTGCAACACTTGTATCGCAAAGCAGTGCCTTTTCCATGATGCCCAGACTAAAACCCTATAACTGTGAGCCAGGGGATCCGTGGCTCAATTTTAGTCAACAAACCTCAAAAAATGTGCTTTATCCTCATTGTGCGATCACCCCCTATTAATGTCATCGCCAAGACAAAAACGGGACATATCAAAACAATTATTTTGATCTGGCTTCAAGCAACACAACATTTCAACGTGAATGGCACTCGAATCTTGAATCATTATAAGGCGTGGTTTCAGGCAAAAAAAGCCCATCAAAAAATGATTGAATATCATTTTAATGGGTAAAAACCTACAAGGCTTTCATACTGTCTACCTGCCATGTTATTAGATAGACCATGTCAGTCAAGCCGCAGAACACAGAAACAACATACAGACAGGCTGACAAGACATAAGCATGCTGCCTTCCATCTTCCTCCCAGCTTGGCATGTTTATCTAGTACTCCATGTAAGCTTAGTGCAGTACTGTGCATATGCATACAGAATGATGAAGGTTCAGAAACTAGTGCCTGGAGGAAGCTGCACATATAGCACGAGCCCTTTGAAATTGTGCCAGGGTGGGCCTCATTTGCAAAGCAATTTGACAACAAAAGTAAAATACTCTACAACTTCAAACCAAATTCTAGAGATGCCAACTGGTGCGGCTCTGCAGTTTGCTCAGAGAGGGAATTGAAGAGGGTTACATCCGGTGTCTTGTGTGTGTGTGCTTCTGACATGGCTTATTTGCAGACCTAGCATTGCACCAGTGCAATGTCATGATTGCTTTGGCAAGGAAAGAGCGCCTAATTTACATGAGAGGGAGTCCTAGAGGCACACGGGAGCTTGCCTTTGACCAAGGTGCCAACAACCCTGCAGAAAAACAATGTAATTACAACCAACAAAGCTGCTGTGTTTTGAACAAACTCACTCTTAATACAGCAGGACTACATACTAGTAAATCAGTCTTCCAAATGGGTACAACTAAAACAAAAATGCTTAAATATTCTGCATAATGGTTGAATTCATTGGGTTTTTTATAAACTCAATTGGTTGAGGTTTGTATTCATTATTTCATGTTTGACTGCATTTTATGTAAAATGTCCAGTACATTTATTCACCTTAGATAAACTAAAACACCTGCAACATTAAGCAAACAGTGACTATCCACTCGACTGCCAGTCCTCATTCACTCAAGGTCTAGTTTTTCTTTTGTCTTTTCTGTTCCTATGATTTTAAACAGTCACTGGCACTGGCACTGGCACCATGGATTGTGGCTACAACTGCAATATTGCTGTGGATTAACTTGAACCGGATTTCATACGGTGTGGGTTTATAATAATCTAAAATATGTCAGGGAAGCTTAATATTGTTTTTATTGCCTATACAACTGCTATGACTTTACATCAGGAAAATGTGTTATCAGACAACTGATGCTGGCAGAAAAGGCACACGGGCAGAATTTCACAGGGTGACACTGTTTTAAATTGAGCAGTAGAGCTGCTGTGTATCCCCATACATGCATGGCATAGTTGGTGGCTCAACAAAGGCTTATGTTTCAATTATATGCCCATGATGTCTTTAAAAACACTGCGTCACACAGAGTTTCTTCTTTCCTACATTTTTCAGCTTTTTCTCCTTGACACTGTTGGCTGCAGCACACGGCCTTCGGGTAAGAAAGGGCCCCACTTTATTTATTTTTTATACTTGACCCCGTACAAAAGCCACATGTCTACACCTTTATGCACTCTCAGTGAGGTCAAAGCTCTACCACAACACTAAAAAAAACAAAAAACCCCAAATATAGTAAACATACTGATTCTTTCCTAGTATGTTTTGTTTGAAAAGACTGTAAACACAAGTAACAACTGAAAACAAACCCTTTGGAAATCATCAGTTTATTGAAATAGTCAATTAAGTAAGACATTCTAAATCGATAAATCATCACTGAGGGTCATGTAAGCATGGTATTACAATGTGCAACGTTATGAATTTTTGCTAATCATTTCTGTAATTGTCTCAAATGAGTTGTTTCCTGATTTATAAGTAGAGGGGTGTCCTTGGATTAAGCCGGATATAATTATATTTTCGTTTGGAAATGTGTGATTATTGCGACACTGTCAGAGACTGAAACACGAGCTAACAGGCAAACACTACAAATCATCGTCGCTCAGATACTTTGGAGAGGAGGGGCAGTCTGATACAAATTGAGGCCACGAGACGAGAGACTGTGCACCGAAAAGCTCTCTAATCCAGTAATATTTTGGGTGACTTTCTAAGATAAATGCTTTGGCATTGTCTTGATGAGAGAGCCTTGCCTCATTTAAGTGTCTTTGGGATCTGGATCAATCCACATGGCGGGAGTCAGACTTGTACACTTGACCATATAATGCGGCATGCTTGTCACAACCCGGAATGCATTTCTCTCTTCAAAGTATATTTCTTGGCCTGCTCTCGTCACTCACTCCCTCTAACCAATTTGTCATTCTAAGCCTAGCCTCGCTGCTGCCAGCGCCGAGATGATAGCAATGGGCCTCTCTGATCCAGGCAGTGGCAAGGGAGCAGGCCAAGTGTTACGCGAGCCACTCTGGGACACCAAGCAGGCGCTTCTGCCGGCTGATGCACGCCTCCACGGCCGAGAGGAACTGGCTTTGCAGATGCTTTCAATTCGACACAGAATAGAGCTCATCTACTTTGTGAGGACATTTGCTTTGTATTTGTGCACTGCATTTGTGCTTGTTTGTGTATTTTGTGCGTCAGTGTGCATGACCATGCACGTGTGTGCGTGTGTCAGAAAGATTAAGAAGCGTCTGTGTGCGTGTGTTCGTATTCATATGTGAGTGTGAGTGCATGACTGAATATATCTGTGTGTGCATGCAGGAGAGAGTGTGTAGCTGCTTTTTTATACAAAGACACAATTATTCTGAAATGAGGCTGAGCTTTTTTTCAATTTTTTTTAGTTCACAATTATAGTATTCACTAAGTTGTTATGACCTACCACTTCTCTGCTGATCTCCTTCAGAAGTCAGTATTTCCCTCCACTGGCAGACGCTCCTCTCGAGAGCAAGAGACAACACAACACTGGTGTTGTCACTTCATTATTCCTGTTTTAAACAACCATTAATGCCCTCATTCAAATGCTTGGATGCCGCTTTGCTGTTAAGCTTATCAGCAACAGTCAACCAATTTACTACTGCAGTTCCCTCTCTAGTCGGGTGAGCAGAGTATTAAGTGTATTCAAAATTACATTAGCTGCACAGTGTTATTGACTGCTACTCACGGTGAGGCAAAACTTTATTTTGATAAATGGAAATAAATACAATCAAGTTAAATTACCCTGTGTATGTGCTAGTCTTTGACTTTTCCTTTTATTGTATTTTTGAAAAGAAGGGTCAGGAGTGATAAACATCTCAGTAGTTTTGATTTGGGTGATACAAAACACATTTGAGGAACAAAAGAAAGTAAAGCTATTTGGAGGTAGGTTTCACAATCATATGCTAATCATCTTCTGTTTTTGAAATTACAGAGAAGCTGCTCTGTTCTGATGAGCAGTCTACTCTCCTCTCAGCCAAGGTGCTCGACATCGACCTTTTAGACCCCTGTGTTTTTATGTTGCAGCCTTTTGCAACCGTGTTTAGGATTAAACTATGCATGGCTAATGCATTTGCACAGGAGTAGATGTATTTATCTTTTGCACATAGACTGTCACCCACTATTCTGCACCCAACAATCAGCTCTCTGCAAATAGACCCCTGCATTCGTCTGCATAAGAATTGAGACTTGAAGTAGCTCGTTGAATGCCTAGCCCGGGCTTTCTCGTTAGACATTGATACCCATCTCACAAAGAAACACCAGCCTTTTATCTGTCTGAGTGTGATTCAGTATTTGATTGGGAATGAATCTGGAAGGTTCCAATCAGTTCCCCTTGTATGAGCACAGTTAACATGTGTGTGACTGCTCCTTGAGCGCTGATGGCAGAGACATGGGCGATTAAGGCCAGAGCCCAATCAAACCAGCTGTGTGCCATTCTCCCAATGGCACTGGTTGTGCCAGGCATGTGTTCCACACTACTAGCAGGCAGAGAGGCTTCAACCAAACCCCCAGTCTGGGGAGTTATGGCCACACATGAACCAGGACATGTAGGCAGATTGGGGTTTTAGCTATACAAACATTTTTCAGAGACAGAGCTGCTATGCAAGCAGAAATAATCTCATTGGTTTCGTGAAACCTCAGTGGAGAGTTTTTCTGGCCAAGCAGCAGTGGGCTGCTGAAGCCCAATGTAAAAAGCAGGGGGGTAAGACAGTAGGTAACTAATATTATGAATCCCAGTGCTCCTCCTGAGTAAAAGAATGCAATTAAGCCATATTTAAGACAAGTTATCTGTGTTAGATAAATGCTTTTCCATCAGATTTCTTTTTTCCTATTTATTATGTATTCATCATATATAATCCATTTTTTGTATTGCGTACTATGAAAACATCTAAACATTACACACTGTAACACTATGTCTATGTCCCTATTTAAATTCCATTTACAGCCTCATATTAGACACGCATTAAATGGTGGTTTCATCTTTTTGTTGATGGATACTTGTACCAAGTATGTGCTTTTGCACAAACACATTTCTAGTCTTAATATAATATGACCCTCACTTTTCATTACCCAAAAATGATCCTCATTCACTCCACAGGTACAGTTCAACCAAGACTGAAGCTCCTCAGTACTAACTTTGCATTTTTCAGTCAGTGATGACATTTTCTGGCTAACTCACACTCACTATGTAATTTTCATGAAGGAAACAGCTTTTCTCTCTTTTTTTTTTTTAAAACTAATCACCATAGAATTAAACAGTACACACATATAGATAAACACATACTGCAAATGCATTCATAATTTATGATCACAAATAGAATTTTATTCTCTGCAGCTCAACCATGAAGAAAATGACTAAAGCTATAGGACACATGCCACCAGACTTGCAGACTGTGCGGTACAATGTTTTTTTCTTACAGCCACTGGGGGGGTGCTAAAGTTAGAAATTTTCCAATTTTGTAGGTAATGGTTTAAAACAAAAATATTAATTTGATTTAACTGCATCTTTCTTGGAAAGCTAAATGTCTTTGATTAAAAGGGTGTTTTTTTTCCCATCAACATATTGTAATCATAACATGTCTTTGTATTACACAGTCAGACCAACTAAATTTAGGGGGAAATACTGTTTAAAGGCACCGCCAATAACTCAATATGTAACCACCAGCTCCTCAGGCTGCCCTGTCAATCCCCATGTGTGTTTCTAACATAATAACTGAGATCTTACGATCACAAATGGAATTGCAAATATATTTTTTTTCTGTTTGAAGTGGACATACATGAATTATGCAAATCTACAGTGTTACAAATTTGTAAGAGATTGGCTTTGAATAGATGTTCTTGTTGTGCAGTCAAGAATGCCTCTGTGGACCCTTGCTAAAAATTGCAGTCTGGCTTCAGCCCCGCCCCCTTGGCACAAACCATTTTCTCTGAATGACATGCCGAACCATCAGCCTGCCATCAAACAGAGGCACATACAAGGCCTTCTAAACACCTATTAGAGCTATCGATGGCTGAGGCAGAGGTTATGACCATGGAATGGGCGGGATATTTGTGTCTCTCACTACGCATTACCAGCATCTTTGGAAAAAAGCTTTGTAGATTTGGACAGAGGCGAAGGAAGGCTTTATCAGCACCAACACAGAGAAACACATTAAGGGATCAGAACCCCAAAGGTCAATTGTGGCTGTGGGCAGTGCTTTGTTATGGTGTCCTCTCTGTTTATACTGCACTGAAGCCAAGTGACAGATGTGAAAACAAGCAATGATACCAATTTTGCGTACATTTTAGAAGTAGTCCTCAATATAAAATCTAATGGAGACTGAATATTGCTCTTTAAACTTGATTTACTATGTGATAATACACATATTCCTCTTTTATCACATGTACATGTCAATGATCTAATAGAAACTGTTGTAACATGAAATAAAGGGTGGATGATAGAGGAAACAAAATGTCAAAGAGCTTTTTCGTAACCAGCTTGCAAATTCCTGCATTTATTCTTCTGTCACCTTTGAAATATGAATTCATATGTAATACAGGTATATGCAAACTGATATTGTAATTTCAGTATCGTCTTTAGAAAACTATTACTGGGACTGTAGCTGAACTCTGCTGCCATACATCATTCTCACACTGAGTTTTTTCAAACCTCAATTCTATGACAGCTAAAACAGCACATTGCCCTTGTTCAGAGGATGTAAACCTCTCCTTTTCAGGATTTAATGTCTTTTTTTTATATATTTTCAGGATCTGAACAATAGACTATGTGACACTGTGTTGTGATTTACTTGTATTTTTCAGGGCAACACTCACTGTTGAGACAAATCCTTAATCCCTCACAAGATAATAATAATAATAATGTAATCCTTATTCCCAGATGGAACCATTTTCTGAAAAGACAGTTTTTGGCCCCGCAGAGGTTCTATTCAAGAAGAAGAGCAATGGGAAGTTATTTAAAATACACGGCAATTAAAATAAGACACACTGCCAAATCCTACCCACCATGCTAATCCCCTCTGATACAGATGTAGCTATTGTAGTGCGAAAGTTACTCATTTTACTGTATCTATTGTGTATCAGTATATAATGCCACACTCTTATTCTATCCCCAAGTGTATTTCTTCAGAAAATAAAAAACTTATTCCTGTCACATGCCAGCAGGTGCAACTAGTGATCTGACTACCTGCCACTGAAGAAGCACAAGATTTTAGTTTCAAAATACCAAGTTTACAACGTTTTGTGTGGAAAAAAGGCAAAAATATGGCTGCACCAGCTGCTGCAGTGCTACTGTAGAATAAATGCACCACAGATGAAAGATGATGAGTGCCTTTTTACTCCTGGACTTCACAAGAGTCTAAGAACACACACACACGCACAGGCGTTCACACACAGAAACGCATCCACGAATGCAAAAATGCCGGCAAACATATGTCTGAAGACACGCTGCTTAATGTTTTTCCTTTCTAATGCAAAAGGCGACCAATTCAAGAAACAGATGGAATCATTTCTAACCATGAAAATTGCTCATGACCACAATTAATGTCTTGGTGAATAATCCTAATGAATGCTACACCATGTTCGTGATTGCCATCTTGCTATCTGCATACAGGGTTGTAGGAAATGCTAATTGTTATGCTAATCTTTCAAACAGAGATAAATATAGATGAGCAAAATCACATTTGTGAGTTATGTCAAGCTTATGTATGTTTCATATTTATTTATATACTTTTTATTTTTTAATTTTCTCTTTTCTACTTCTTTTTTGTCTTTCATTCTCCTCTTTAGCTTTTTGAAAGGCAGTCTCTCTAAATCCAATACAGTTTCTCTCAGCATGAGGCAGCTTCAAAGCCCTGCTCTGTGGTCAGGCCCGTCGATCCTCTCACCCACCTCCTGGTTGTTTAAGAGAGCAAAAGCACAGCAGTGCAGTTTCTTAAACACACAGATCCACCCCAGCACCAACAGAGGGACCGCTGTTTGGCAAAAGAGTCTCTCTCTCTCTCCCTCACTCTCTTTCTCTCCCACTATCTTTCCTCACCTTGGACTCTGACACTCTCCCCCCTCTCATTACCCACCCTCCTCCATAGACCTCATTATACCCGGATACTCCTCTCTCTCTTTCTATGCTTCTCTCCACTCCTCCCTCACATACAATTTATCTTTCGTTGCTTCTCTAACACTCACTCACTCACTCACTCACCCTCTCCATTCCTCTACCATCATTTACCTTTTTCCATCCCCGGCTACTTCAGCTGTCCTCGCTATTCTCCCCCGGCACTCTATCCCAGTGTCCCGTGCCTCTCCTCTATCTTTGCTGCAACTCAATCCCTATCGCCACCTCTGCCTTTCGCTTCACTCTCGATGTAAAGTGATTGATGCCAAGCCTGGGCTCTGGGCCATCCCTCCTACCACACACGCAGGGACATAACACTGAACCCAGAGGGGATGCCGTTACCTCAGAAAGGGAGTTGAAGTGGAGGGTGGCTATGGAAGGTTTGGCTACCAAGCCGTGCCCACCCATGTCTGAGGGGAGGCAGGCTTGGGGGGCCCCTTGGTGGGGAGCACGAATTGGTACACTGGAGTGCTCATTATGGCTCTGTAGGGATTGTCCTGCAGGGCATCCACTGTGTGGCTGTGGAGCTCATTATGCCAGGCAGCCACGGTGCTCGAGGCATCCAGAGGCATCAGGGCTCATTGCAGAGATAAGAAAGAGGAGGGGTGCCCAGATTACCCTTAATCAGAGGCACCTGTAGACAGTCAGCACCTCCCTCCTCATTGCCTTCCGCAAAGCCCCCACCTCTCTGAACGTGCACGCACACTCTTTCTTGCTGCTGTAATTATTGCAATTGCTTCACTTGACTTTCATTCCTGAGCACGGAGTTGCACAGCTTGCCTTCTAATGAGAAACCCAAGCTATGATCCGGAGGTGTTATTTATTTATTTAATTATTTATTCAACACAGCATGTATAATGTCAATTATTTAAATTAGTGTGATTTTAGCACGCTATGCTCTGCAAAGCTCTCCCTACTGTGTGTTATCGGTATTCAACTCACATCACACTCCTCATGATGGTGGATGGAGAGTTAATTAAGTTTTAATGTGACATGTGCACCAAACTGAAGGGATGTATGATTCAAATCAACTATTACTTGAATCAGAGGCGACACATATAGTTAAATTACATAAACGTTTCAATGCGATGTCCGATAAAACACAAAGGTAAATGGTTGAGACAGAGTCCAAACACCAATGCATATGTGTATGTGCCAATACATGTTTCAGATCAGTTGCACTGGACTCCAGATAGTCAGCAGTTAAAAATGACTTAAGGCCAGCTACTTCAAATTACATCATTTCAGTTTTTAGATCAGCAGGAACTGTCAAAATCAAATTCTGGAGTCTATATAATCTCATTCATGCAGTACATCACTTTTCCTCCACCTGTAACCTGATGTGAAACCAGCGCTACCCTACACTGAGAACAATGCAAACTCCTACCCTGCCTATTAGCATAATAAGGAATGTTACCGTCAGTTGTTTGGGCAAATGTCTATTTCCAAGGATGACACAACAAACAAGTGTAGACTTTGATGTGAGTTAGAGGGTGCTAGCTAAAGTCTGTTTTAAGTGCTGTGGAGATGTACAGTGGGGATTAATAAAAACAAGAACATTGTGATGTGCATGACTGAACCACTTTTGTGATTCTCTCCTTCCTTGCACACCTCCCTTCAGGTGCTGAGACGTTCTTTGAAACCAACTGTCAAGCTGTTGTCTGTGCAGGCAGCATACAAAGAGTTCATCCCAAACCTGCACTTTATTTTTTGAAGCGCTTGAATGGATATGTGGCTTGGCTTTTCTTATCACACTCGTTGGTGATATGTGTGAGACAAAACTAACCAACATTTACCAGTGTTGTACTTTAAGTAGTCTGCTTCTAAATAAGCATGATATAAACCATTGCAAATAATATGATTAGTCGAAGTAGTGCTACATGTATACGTACTACATGTATGGCCTCATCACACTGCAAGGGAAAACTAAGACTCTGCATTGAAATACTTAAATTGTTATTCATCTGTCAAATAACATTATTTCATGTCGCTTTATGGGTATTAGGAATTATAAAACCAAAAAAGCATAAACATTTAAACTCCTTAGCAGCTAAAACTCTCCACCCACATCCCTCTATCATGTCAACCAACAGCTTCTGCCTCAATTAAATTAATACACCCACCTAGAAAACTGGTTTGCTGAATTTATGGTTTTAACCTTTACAGTACACACAGACATTTAGTGATTAATTTGGGCTTTTTAAATTATTTTTTTTTTAAATTTCTGGGCCTGTTTCAGTACCATAAGTAATTTTGTAAAAAAAAAAGAAAAAGAAAAAAAAAAAAAAATCAAAACAACATTGTGGTTCAATGAGCTATCATTTGTTTGCATTTTAATGTAAACAGTGCAAACAAATGGTAATGAAATCTTTGGTAAATAATCACAAGAACCAATTGTTTGACAAAGAAACAGTTTATCATCACATAAATATCTAAAGAGTTTTGTCAGTAATCATGGAACATGGCCTCATTATTTCAGCTTGATGAGCTGCCACACCTGACAGAAATATGACACGAATAACAAAAACAAAAAGATTTGTGTTGAGAGGCTGATCAGCTCTTTCCCTCGGTGCCCAGTACGAAGACTTACTTCATGGGCTACACAGTAGCTGCACCATGGGGGGAAAAATCAAGTTCAAAGAAGTTGTCGTCTCACAAACTGGAATAAAGTGGTGAGACATTCACAAAACATCCAGTTTTATATGTGTTTTATCTCTGAGTTTAGTTGATGAAATGGAACCGCCACACATTTTGTTTTGCCTGCAGTGGAAAGGCAAAAGGTGAAACAAAGAAAGAAAAAGCAAGAAATAGAAAAAAGGCGCTTTCAACATAGAAAGATGTATTTTCAATCTCTGTCATGGTCACAAATCAAAATCCCTCAAGTTTGAAACACGCCGCTCCACGAGCCTTCATTTGTACTTCTTTATTCTGTTTGTAGTTACGCAACTCTGAAAACTAAAAGCTAAGGTCTTATGACAGAGTTACTGAAAGTGAATTGTCATAAATTTCCATTGCTTACAAGATGATGGATTACATTCATCAGTGTGAGGTCTCTAATCTAATCTGGAGCTGCACTCATCAAACTCCTCTCAGAGGAGGTGCGCTGATCTGGGATCACTAAATATGTCCTTGTTTTTCTTCCATTTTCAGCATGATCTAAAGCTAAAACTGATGTAGGATCAGCGTGGGCACTTTGGAAATAATAGTCCTGATCTCATTTGTGCACCGATGAAAGGGCTACAAAAGACACTATCATTGAAACTTCTGAACATGATATCCAAAATCTTTAATGCTGTAACAAAATGAGAGTTTAGATAGATAGATACACTGGTTAATTGTAATAAATGTGTTATTTACTGCACTTACATGTCTATGAAATGACTGCAATCTGGTTTTCAGTGTCAGAAGAGGTCTGCTATTAGGACACTTTTTGGCTTTCGCTCTCCCTGCCCACACATAATGACACACTTGAGTTGTTAAGCCTGCCGTTCTGCATAGACCGGGGCCACAGTCCTCATGCCAAATGACACTGGAACATGAACTGTGGTGTAGTGTATTTCTTTTCTTCAGCCTGCCAGTACATTTGTTTTCATTAGATGGGATTGGTCAGCAGTCTGGGCCCTTGTGTCCAGTAATGGAGCGTACGATTGCGGGCCCATTATAGACTCACAGTGAAATAAATGATATATTGATCTTAAATATTCCACACTCTTGTGCCTCTCTGAACAGCTGTTACTGCCACCGCACAAAAATCTCGTTACGTAGCTTCTTTAGGGAATACGCAATGTACTTCATGCGTCTCATTCATTGGGCGTAACTCTATAAAATGTGATGCTAGCAGTGCATGTGGTATACTTTAGGTTACATGTCTTAAGCTATAAAGACTTTGACTGAGAAGGCATGAGACTTGGTGAAGCAAACACGACTAATGTAAAGCTGTAATGAAAACAAACTCCACGCAGAGGTGCAACACTGAGCATTAATGAAATTACAGAGCTGGAACTCCGTAGACTCCTCTCTGTATTGTGCAATGAAACAGAACAGGACAGGAAAGCAACTGATGCATGCAAGTCACAGTCACAATTACTATTTCATTAAGGAGCTGCTACCATTGGCAGGCATTCGCTGGCATTGTTGTGGGGAGGCTGGCACGGCACCGGATGGAGGGTGGGGGATGACGGTTTGAGGGGGGTGGCAAGGGGGGATGTTGTTTGGGGGTGGGGTGGGTTGATCTGAGGAGGAAGGGGGAGCAATGGGTGGGGAGGAAACATGTTTTAATTTGGGTCATCTCCCAGTCTGCACGGGGTCGGGTGACAGAGCCTCCTCTGCACCCAATCTGAAAACACATATGTTGTTCTGGGTATCCACCTGAATTAATTGCCCTAATTATTCCTGATACAAGAAGAGGGGGGAGTTAAAACAGAGGAACTTTTTTTTTTTTTTAAATGGTATGTTGTGTGTTAGTCCCCAAAGAAAATGTATTGCAGTGGCACGCTTGCATTTAAGGAGACGGATGCTACCTGTCAAGATGACAGGTTAACCCTTAATTGCTTTAAAAGGGGAAGGATGTACATGCTTTATGCTGGAGAGTAGAGTGTGGTTGTTGGGGGTTGGGGTAGGGGGGGGTCATCTTTGTTACCACAGACACACACGCACACACTGAAGCAGACTGGCGCCACGAGTTAGGTTGCTGCCTTGAACCGCACTGAACTGCTCTTATGTGTCTCTCACGCCAACTTTTCATGCTCTGCAGTAAGAACAAACAGTAACTAATCACCAACAACAACAAAGTGACAAATTTCTGATTAGTTAGAGAGAGAAAAGGTGAAAACAACACAAACGCTACTTGGTTGAAATGGACTTCTGCTGCGGAGACACATTTTGACTTATGCCAGACAAAAATGTCCTGTACTAAATCACGGGAGCAGTTTGAGGCTAAGGATTGCAATGATATTCAAGGTGTTTGATATACAAATGTACTGTATATGGAAATGTTTCCAACTCGCACTGATATTTGTTGTGGTGACAAAAAAAGATTCTATAATACGAGCTGAAAGGCAAAAATAGGGTGAGTGTGGAACAACGGATCGTGCAGAGAGCTGGAATTATAGTTCATTACTGTTTATTTCTAAATTGCCTTCAGTTAGCCTGACCACTTCAACCATCACAAAACCGTGGCTGATGGTGGCTAATTTTTGCAGGAGTTATACTGCACTTTATTCATCTCACTTTATGTGTAACTGGTTATGTTAATAGGATTTCAACTCAATTTATTCAAGTGCTGATCAATGGCATGCAATCTCTGCACTTCATGCATTATGTATTTTAATGGAACTCACTTGCTTTATAGCTGAATGGCTAAAGGTTAACAGTCCCAATAGGTGGGACTCCCTGAAGACTAATCTGAACTTCAAACACAGCTTTTTTTTTTCCCACTTCACAAGGCAAAAGCGCACAACAACAGAAAAGTTGTTTTTATCACCACTTCTTATGGCTCATCGGGAGAAAGAAAGCGATTTATTACCCCACATCCTTTGCTCATATTAATGTGACTATAAATGCCCATAGACATTTTACTCTCCGTAGGAAGTGAGGCTGAAAAAAGGAGGAGTTAGAGGTTGGGGAATTAGTAAGAAGGGTACTGGCACAAGGGAGGGAGCAGGGGAAAGAAGGAGGGGGAAAGAGGAAGAGAGGAATGTGTGGGTGGGGTGAAAGTGAAATGAGGAGAGTGGGATAGCAAACGTGGGACAAATCTCAAACCAACAACAGACATAGATATGTCACACTTTCCATAATTATGCTACTTTAAGTGGCATTTTGATATCCAAAATGAAAGTCATTTCACCAGTGAGATCTTAAGCCTCTCTCTCCGCAGTTTAATATGGAAAACATCCAGGCGTCTCTGAGGGCCCTCGTCTCTCTCCACTGCCACTCCCTGCTCAATAAAACTGGCATGCTATTCCCAAGATGAGAGTCCCACTGGACTACGTGAGGACTATGAGGTAAAAACCCCTCCAGTCTCTACTAAATCTAGAAGTGGAAGACAGAAGGTGCTAGAGACATATCCTGTGAGGGTCACTTGGCAGTTTTCACCTTATTGTATTCTCAGTCATCAGGATTTGCCTGTGGCTTTGGAAAAATGATGTTGAGCTGCCCATGAGAGGCCTGCCTTTATTCCTATGGAAACTGTACATTTTGAAGTTGTGTTTTTGTCACCTGGGCAAAGAGGAGCTTATACAGAGATTTCTGTCTGTTATGCAGAAAATATTAGCAGCGTAATGAGAGATGGAATGATTTGATCAGTGGTTATTCTGAAGCAATCAAATGATGAAAAGACAAAAAGAAAAAATGAAATCTGGCTTTTTTCATGGCTTAAGTGGACAAGTGCTGCAGTGAGCTTCACAGCTGGCCTGCTTGAATATGGATTGCACTGCTGGGACATTTTACACAGTGGCTAGGTAAACAAGCATGAATGCATGAATCAATTCAGAACAAGTTAATGAGATCGAATCTGACTTGCACAATCAAAATTTGGCTGCGTTAGCTGCCATTATCATTCTGTCATTGTTTTAGTTTCACATGGATGAAAGTGGATTAATGGTAAGATGTACGATTGCTTAGGGAATGGGGGTATTTGGTGAGGCGAGTGGAGGCTTAAAGCTGTCAGAAAATCACTTAGTCGACAAAAGATTCCAGTCAGAAACATGACGTATGACCTGTAAAGAAGCACTTGCCTTCAACACAGCCTGAACACGGGCCAGCCGTTTTAACTGGCGCCATCAGTCTCCTTCAGGTAATGCAATTAGATGCCACTAATATCTTGGGATGCTCTTCAAACTGCAAATGCACTTTTGCTAAATAGCACGCACTGTAATAACTAGTGACAGCACTCAAGGAGCCAGATTGAAAAAGCTTTTGCTTGTGATTGGTTCAAGTAATTGCACATACAGAATGCTCCCACTGATAGAATTCATGAACTGAAAACAGATGTTATCCAAATTTATGCTGGCTTGTTTGCTTTGTTGCCAGGCAACGCTCCTCACCTTGGTTTAAAACATGCATGGAAAATTTGTAAGACAGGCTTGGGCAGTCCTGAGGTGCAATTAAATGTCTGTGGTCTGTTTGTTGGAATTCTACCTATACTCTAGATCAAGTCACCAGGTTCACTACCCCAGACCACAGATAGATCAATTCACTCATGAGTCAGTGGTCACAACTGGCTCAGGTGTGAATTAGGGGTGCATTCCATCCAATCTTACCTATTCCTATTAATGTCTATGCTTTTTCATTCACGTTTAGAGTGCACACCGCCTACAGTAGCTCTCAAGTAGCTTGAGGGAAGCTGTGGGGCTGTCAGACCATCGATGGCAAAGCTCCCGCTATCTCGTAACAGTCAAAGTCGCCCACACGAGAGATGAAGACAGCCACCTTACTTAACACACACAAACACACACACATACATACAAATGCACACAATGTGCATCACAAAAATGCCTTAGGGCTACAGACACGAGTAGTGTATCATCAAAAGTTCATTGAATCACTGTAATCTTAAGGCTAAATCTCTTCACTTGACGGATTAACTGGAATATCAAAGAACACAATGCAATATAACTAAACAGGGCTGATCAGTAGCTGTGATAGTGACTATGTATCCAGAGAAAGAGAGATAGAGAGACTGAGAGGGAGGGAATAGGATCTGCTTCTTGCTCCCACTATTCCCCTCAAGGCAACGTCAGGATAAATCTTCTAAGGGATTATCCCAGCTACACAATGTTCTCTGTTCTGCCCATTGTATGCCTCTTTAAGCACAATTGATAAATTAGTTATTTATATTGTGGATGGATGAAAGTCAAACACTGGATTTTCTTTGGATTCGTCTGGTTTGGGAAGCATTATGAACAACGGGCTGTATGTGTTTTTCCTTTGCCAAATTCCACTGGGTAGACATTCATGAATCTGTATAAGATTACAAATTAGAGTGAGGAAACTTTAGCATGCCAGAAATTTGGCCTTTTTTATTACCTAATTGTACCTCACAGATATGGTTTTTGAGTACAGAAAGTTCAGCTGTTTCCAAGCTAAAGGAAGGGCATTGAGCTAGCAGGAGATAGGCAATACTACGCAGTTGAGATGCTCTGTTACCATCATTTCAGTTCGCCTGCCAGCTCAATAGGGGCCCAAATCAGTCTTAAATGAGTTACACATGGGATCAGATATCTCTGTGGGAACCCTCCTGCTTTTAATTTAAGGTAAACTAATAGCTTCATTTATTTGTAATTAGAAAAAAAATAATATCCTGCTTTAAAAACTGTATCATGCTATCCACTTTCTACTGGCAGCTCACTCTTCAATAGTTCATGAATTTTAATTCATTTCAGTGGTTAGGCCAATCCCCCAGTTGTATGAAGCGACAGAGAGTTTTAGTCAAATTGAATTACCCTCTCTGTGTTTCACTGGTCTCACCCCCTACCGTCCTCATTTCCCTCATTCTCCTCCTCCTCCCTCCTTTTCTCTTTCCTTTCATTTTACCCTTCCTCTGCTTCCTTATTTTACCCACCCCTTACAACTTCTTTATTTTCTTCAGAGACTGCCTCTAGACAGCAGTAAGTTGTATGTCTGTGTTTTAACTCTGGTTGCCCCTAGCACATGTAAATGACTTTGGTACTTGATGTTTGAAGAGAAAAGATGAATAAAAAAAATCCCTAAGTGCGAAATCAAACAGATAAGAGGCAGGAATTTTTACTTTGCAGGGGAATGTGTGTCTTGACATGCACTACCTTTTATGTTTTCCTTTTAAAGTAGTCAAGGACAGTTAGTTTTGGAGGTATTCTAATCCTGAATGTTAAGGATACATTTATGGGTTTCCATTTTTGTGACAAAGTCTTTTTTCATGAGAAATCTTACAGAAGAAAAACAGGCCAACCTGATGTGTGTAGTTTGGCCCTTGTGTTATCGCCCATCACCATATGTGTGGCCCTGCACTCTGGAAATAGTCTACACAGTGATCGTACATACATAAGCAGCCAGCCACAATCATATAATAAAAACCTGCTAGAGAGGAAATATCTCACATGCCAGGAAGTTGGTAGCTGTGTGTTTGAGGCTATACGGCTATATGACCCACATTACACCAAGTCATTCAAATGACCTCTGAGGTGTTATCTCCAAAAGGCAAACATGGCAGCATTACTGCCCCCTCCTCCTTGCCAAGGATGCCAGAAAATATCTGACTTTGCAAAGATCCAGTCTCGCTGCATCTGCAAAATTCACATTTTCAAGGTCAAATGTTGCGTTGAGAATATGGGAGATAATGGTGTTACAATAAATTATGGGAATACATCCCTTGCACAGTTCCAGACGAATAAATCGATGGTTGAACAGTCCTCAGTGATAAAAGTAGCGACAACCCAGCATGTCCTGTAGTACGGAAAGTAACAACCTTGGTGAGATTTAGACAGAGCAGCATGAACAAAAGGGATAAGATTTGTTTGGAGTTGAGGTTAAAGGTACAGTGAGAACAAGATTAACATTTAGACTATGAAATCTGGAAAGGTGAGAGGTTAGGTTCTGTCTGGTGATCCCTCTTAAGAATCTGTCCTTAACTTTTGGTGTGGAGCACTTTGTCCTTCTCTGACCTGGATCATCAGCAGTAAACCCATTAGAAAGAGAACACCAGATGACAAATACCCCAGGATCATGCTGAGTATTCATCTGCCACATTTGTCTGTGTGACAAAGCACTTCCTGCTGGCAGAGAGGGTCATCTTACAGGGCTACCATGCATGTGGCCTATGGATACATGCACTGCACATAAGTCAAAATCAACGCTTTTGATCTCATTGACAATGTCCATCATCTATCAGGGTCAAAAGAATGAACATGCTCGGACACATCCATCCAGTAACTCCCACAGATGCTTAATTGACAACGTCTGGGGGAAGACACTGGCCTCGATTTTTTTCCCAGCTTGTGTCTAAGCCCTGAGACAAGCCGCTGTACATTGACAAGTGGATAAAACTCCATAACTTAACCAGAGAGACTGGACACCCCTGGCAATCTCTTTGTTGTGTCTAAAAATAGTGGGTCCCAACGGTCTCTCTTGGAAAAAGCACAGGCACACTTCATTATTTCATTATATCCTTGCACTCTGATTTACATGCACACCAGTGAAGGAGTAATTTTTATCTGAGCGTCATGGCTGTGGCAGGGGCTGTGTACGGATCCCCAGCACAAAAAACAAGCCAGAGATCCACTCAGTGCATCCAACCCTCAAGAGGCCGACATGATCTCATGTTTTCCATGTTTCCCCCAAAGCATTGAAGCATGTATGCATCATGTCAATGAGACCTGGGCTTGGAGACTCAGCCTTTTCAGTCACCATGTTAAATAATGTATCAAGGAGCCGAATGGAAGTTAATTTGAGACGAATCCAGGATTCAGTGTTGCATCATCTTTTCTGATGCACTCAGAGTCATTCACTTGGTGTTTTATTTTCTCTATATGTGATGCATACTTAAGAACTTGGCTGGATTTGCATATCCCCCAAGAAACTATGCATAATTCTTGATTCATCTTATTGCATTCACTCACTGACATTGCACTGCATTACTGTGCACTTCCATTGATAGTTGCCATTGAACTATTTGTGACCTCAGTGACTCTCCCTTTGTGCAGTCAGCACCCATAGCGAGTACAGAGCAATATTGGACACATGAGTAGCAGCATGCTGTGCACCACTCATCGATTACATGATTTTAGGCCAACTGAAGCGTAAAAATATGAGGCTTGTGGCTCATATCTGCAAGAGCTGGTTGCATCCAAAAAATAATTTGCAGGAAAAAAATGCCCTTTCACAAAAGCACAATTTATGGACTTGAACTGTCAAAAATCTAGAGACCGTATGTCATGTAAGGAGAGAGCGACATGATTTTTAGCACCTCCTCTGACAATAAGGTCCCGAAAAATCAAGGTCTATACTCACAGGTGTATTTAATCATCCTGACAGTCTTCCCAAACATGTTGTCAATGGCCAATGTTTACATTGAGGAGGAATCCCACGAAAGACTCCCAAAGGATTTGCAGACATTGGTCGATGTGAGTCACTGGTGGGGGGGGGTCAAACAAATGTGGTGTGTCTGGGTGACCTTAATCACTTCCAGGTTCATCCAGGCTCGGATTTCACTTGTGTGCCTTATTTCAGGTCACTGCCTCAAAGTCAAAGTAGGGCACAGTCATTATCTGAGGGAGCATAACACAATCATCCACACAATACAATAAGGTCGGCACAATTCACTGAAGTGCTGTCCATTACCTCTGGGCTTGAACACATGTGCTCCATCACAAGCGGCGCCGGTCTATATGTGTGGAGCATAGGTAATATATGTAGTGAATTTGTCTGTAATACATGTGCAATTCTCCCAGATTCTTTGCTCTTTCTTTTTTGCTGAAAACCAAGAATGTAACCCCAATCACAGCAAAACACAGTCAGAGAAAAAGTGATTTGGAGAGAAGAAAGTGGAAATTCCAGAGTGTAGAGTGTATGCACGGACTCCTATAAATAAGTGGTAAGAAAGATATAAAAAAGAAAGAAAGACAGAATGAATGAAAGAAAGAGGGAAGAAAACGAGGTGATTACAGGCAAATGGGATTGAGGTGTTCTGATCCTCTGAACTATTTTAATCACATAGGATTGGCTACATTGGTTTTTGTGGAAAGGAAGACCTTAAACCAAAATGATTCTGAAAGCGGTCAGATTCTTGTCTCATTGGCTTTACTTCTAAAAGGCAGCTGAGAAACCGCAAAATCCTATCAGCAGAGACTATAAATGAAATCAGGTCCTTTTTTAAAAAAAAGTTACAATAGTATAACCAAGACATAACTGCAGAGAGGTGTTAAAGCAGGGAGGGGGAAATGTCTCAAGGGGTGCACAAAAAAGCACCAATTTTCCTCAAAATTCATGGCGCAGCATGACGTGAAGCCATATCACTTCATAATGACTGTCTGACCAGCCAAGCAACAAAAAAAAAAAAAAAAAAAACCTGTCGAAATGACATGTAATAATCTGTCTGACTGATCTTGGGAATGAGTTGCTGCTCTTTTTGAAGACTGCATGCACATAAATTCTTTATGACCATCAGTGAATATCACACGCATTATTTAAGAAGACTCTTCAAAATATCCCTGGTTCTATTATCCTTTCATGTTTCAAACTCTAGCTATCCTTGCACTTTATTGTGGAATATGATTTGGGCACCATAACTGTATTTTACATCACTACCCACTGTATATTAAAAGCAACATTTTATTCAGGTGAAGGTATTTGAGAAAGAAGAGCTGCTTTTGATAGAGGAAAGTGAGAAGGTGGATACTTTGTTAAAAGCTTAGAGATGTTTGCTTTTGTTTGCTGTGCAAGTTAATGTTGTGGTTTCCATGCAAACAGCTGACAGTGTCCTAACACTGGTACAGGTGAGGATTCACATCATGAGCTGTAAAATGTGTGCTACCGCTGACTGGCATTAGCTTTTTGTGGTTCACCATCTATTACTCCCTGCTAATGGTGCATGGATACCTCTTTGCTAATATGCAACTACTTTTCATACTCATCTCAAACTCATGGCATGTTGTGTATTTCTATTATGAGGAAGCACTTACATAGCACAGCAGTGATGACATGAAAAAATGAAATTACTGCATTAATCATAGCAAGTATGACACAAAGATATCAAGCTGCGGATGTAGTTCCAATTATAACGTATAACATTCGTGCCTCTCATACAAACTGCTTCAAATGTAATCGGATATTCACATTTCCCTCAAACGCTTGTTGCAGAGTATTTTTCAAGCATTCACTTTGAACCCTTTTTGCTTGTCACTGGATGAAGTGAGAGCACAGAAAGCAAATCAGCATGTTATTGTGTATGTGTGGATTAACTTTGCACTGTGTACATGTTTGAGCGGGATGCATTTGGGGCCTCTGCTTGTCTTTTGTGTTTCTGCCCCAGATTGAGCCTGACAGCTATGCACAATATCCTGTTATAGAACACAACTGCACAGACAAAGAGAAGAAGGCAAGGCATCAAATGCTTTGTTTAAATAGTCGGTCCGTATGTGCAAACCCATCCACAGTCATCCTACTTATGTCATGAGAAGCTCTAATTAGTTAATGGGCTGATCTCATTAGAGAAATGCTTTTGTTGCAGGTGTCCAGTCCAAGCTGAGAAGATTGCCAGAGGCATAAGGTTAGAGAGGTGGGCTTAGGAAACCAGTATAAACGACTTAACGACTTATATCTAGTCATGCTTACACACTGCATGTGATCGGAGGTATTGAATTGTCGCAGTTACTAAAAAGACATGATACCGCATCTCATAGTTGTTGCAGTGAAGTGATATGCTACTAAGAGTTGTCTTGACATCAATTGTGATTTCCAGTATGAGCAATGCCATGTGTGACAGAAACAGGAGCATTTTTTCTGTATTTTTTATTTTACAACATAGAAGGGAGGCTTGTCTCTGCCTGTAGACAGAGGAGGTCAGCACACTCACTGTTCAGCCCTGAAGTGTTACAATTACCCTGGAGAAGATTTCCGGGTTCATAGCGTGTGTGTCATCACATTGAGAGGCAGCTTCAAACACAAGTACTTGGAGATATCATTCACTGGATGTCTTCTCACGGCTGGATATGGTATGTCCACTGCGCCAGAGCAGGGGGTGTTTGAAATGCAGTGATTAGCGCAGTGTCCAGTTAATTTTAACAGGGTTTGCAATGGGACTAGTCAGGAATTAAGAGTCGGCATCTACTTTAAATCGCCTTCTTTACGCATTCGTGGGGGCATACTGTCAGGATGGAAAAAAGGCAATTGTCTGTGGTTTCCCGATTATCCCCTGCAAAAGCCTATAATCTGTCTGAAAGTACTTAAAGAATCAAGCAGCAAAATAAACAACATTGATTATCATCCCACTGTTCTTTTTTCATTCTTTTTTCCTGAAGTGGACCATGCAGGGAGGGAGGGGATTGGAGGCTAAGGTTGCGCCTTCCTCCGTCAACGCCATCTGCTTGGGCAAATGTTAAGGCAGGCTAAATACCCCCTGAGTCCTCTGTTCAAACCAGATTATCAGCTATTCTAAGGAGGCGGACGAGCATCTTATCATCTCCCAATCTCTTTTACAAAAGCAAATCAAGAATTCTGAGCGAGGATTACTAGGATTAAGGAGGACACAGACATAGCCCTCCTTGGACAATGCCTTAAGTTGTTGCCTTTCAGTCTGGCTACCTTTAGCTCGCAAACATGCATCCTGTCGTGACGTTGTTCTTACCGCTGGTTAATTCTCTTGAGCTAAAACATCAGTTTTAGGAATGTCTGTTTTTGTGACAAATGGTATGTGTTTAACATGTTGCTACACAGTACTTCTAGCACACTCTTGCAAAACATTGTTCAAATGCATTCATTTCTGACTGTAGGAAACTGAACTCATTTAGTCGTAGAGCTCAGTTGCAGTTCAGAAAAGAGCCTTTGCTTTACACAACATTGACAGCCTCACATAGTGTTGAACAATGACCCACAGTGGGACGTGGCTAGGTTTGAAAACTGCATTTATTAGTCCCAACAGCATGATAGATTGCTGGACAGGTTTTCCACCGTATGCAACAAAGAGGATAAAATGAGGGACAAATTTCAATGCAAACAGCCTTTTCATTCCTGTAGCTTAGTTGCAGATGCCCACAGAATGCAAATGCACCATCAATGACCTGGTAACCACAATGATAAATAAATGTTGCTTTACTGTATTTGTTGTTGTGTTCAGGGGGGAGGATTAGTGTTACATCTACATGGTCAAAACTAAGGTTGAGACCTTGTGATTGCTTCAAAACAGGGTGGGGTGAGTGAGTGTCTCCCAAAGAATACTTGTAAAGCTTACTTATCCCTACTGTTACAAGTGTAGTAACATATATTCAACAAAACAATCAAGCACTGACAAAGCCATTTCAAAGCAGCAGCAAATGCATCTCTAGACATTTGCGTGTGTACCAATCGTGAGGGCATTATTAATCCTACGCGAACAATCATGGTGGATTTCTCTACCTGGGGTATTTTAGGGTAGACAGAGACACGCTAACTGTCTCGCAGGCACACCAGCAAACCATATGCTCCTTGCACCCTATCAGCAACTACTGTTTTAGATCACACTTTTAACAAGGAACAAACAATTGTACAAGCAATCGATGTTCCTCAGATCCCCGCTCCACAGTCACACCTCGTTTAATCAACAGAATTGTTTTCAATGAAAACAATCTCCGGGCTGTAGAGCTACTCAGTGTCTCAGAAAGAACCACTCGGCGGGCTTCCACACTGATTTGATTGTTGCACACACAAAGGTAGCTAGACCACCGCAGCTATGGGGGATGATTGAATTATTCAGTTTGGCAGAGATTTGGCAGCAATTGTGTGGAGTGTTGCCTTGAGTGGAGTGCAACAGAAAGACAGCATCTTCTTGTTTCCTGCACCACTGCACAACACATGCATAAATAGCCCCTGCTTAGACAGTCAGTCAGTATCGCTTCAGGAAAACTTCACAACATACCCTGAGCATGCTTGCTGCTTGGCTAATTTACCTCCCCATAGAGATTAAGAGATAAATATAAATCATTTGTAGTATTTATATTAGAACATTTAAATGAGAGGCATTCATTTTAGTAGAAGTCCACAACCCAAAAATACAAGTGCAATGTGTGAGGCACTGTTTTGTATCCAACCATAAAAAAAAAAAACATACAAATGTCTTTAAATTCTATGAACAGATCATTAAATTTACAATTGAGGTAGCGGTAAGAACAAATACATACACTCGTGATTTCCTGCCTTACAAATGTCATAAAATACCCAGAGAGCTGCTCAGATGACTCAATGAACGTTGCTCTTAACAAGTTAGCTGAGGCAGCAACTGCAGTAATCTTTTATTTGAAACAATCAGTAATCTTGAATTGTCATTCTATACTGTCTGTAGCTGATGACTGCGACCTCAGCGGAAAATATGAATGACTTGTAAAATCAATGTAATGTGAAGAGAAATACAGGCATTGCCATCTCAATCTTTGCAATGTTATCCACACGAATAACAAATGTGTTCCAGTTTTATGTTACATTTATCAGAGGGAAAGAATTGATAATAGGGATGAGGTACTGATTGCACTGATTGCACTCTCAAGGTTGTTGAAAGTCGCTGGGCACTTTTTTTTATCAGAGCGGCAAACTTACATGGCGGTGTCTGAGTCATCTTGGAGCCTATTATTAATAACTGACATTACCCATGTATGCACTATTGCAGTGCATCTTAAGGTTTTATATTACAGGAAGCTACAGCATAATACAAGCTTTACTAAGGAAGCCTGATACTGCCATACTGTGAACATTAAAAATAAATAAATAAATAAATTCAAAAAAATAAGGAAAAGATACAATTAATGAAAAGCATATGGATAGCCTCAGAGCCACAGCACAATGAATTGCTGCCTGTGCATCTGCTCAAGCTCCTGAGTGTGGGTCTGGATATGCTGCTCCATCTGCAGACGAATCATTGCATTAAATGTAATCAAACTTGCTACATATAGCTAGCTTCCTGGCCTGTTAGGTGAAATTCAATACTGCATCCTCATAAATCATGAATCAATATGTCAGCAAAGAAAACACTTCCATCAGTGACATACTGTAATACAACCATGGGACAACCTTTAAAAGACATTTTATAGATGATAAAAATCACTGGGAACACACTAAGCTGACCAAAATCACAAACACATGCTGAGACCTGTAACAATTGCACATTTCTGCGGGTACAACGGAGCAACAACAAAGAGGTCCAAAGACATACCAAAGACATTTTCTGTTATAAAACAGAGCGGCAAATCCTGCCTCCACTAAATCTTCTTCCTTTCCTCCCTTCCCTTCTTTCTCACCTTTGACTTTGCACTCTGAAGCCGAAGAAAAATCCATTTATCGCCTACTCTAGCCCCATGCACAAATGTTAAGACTCATTAATACTGTGGCTTTGTTGGATTTTTTTTTTTATTATTATATTTATGGCTCATTTGAAAACATTTCATTACCTAATTATGCATAACACAAAAAATCATATCACAATTTATCTAGCTCAAAGAGATACAGCTACCTTAAGATCTACCCTAGCTCTCTGTTTTTTAAGTAAGAATGAGGCATTTAGCAGGTTTACATTTATCTATTAATAGCAAGCTGACATTTATGCACTCTATATGAAAATGTTCTACTTGAGCGTGCACCATTTTCTCAAATCACCGAGGACACTTTCCCCAAGGGAACTGATTAGCTCTTTCTCAGTTTTAAAATATGAAGTAACTTTGATAAGCAATTAAACATTTTCTGTTGTCTCTATTCTGGCTTTGTTTAATGTCTTTCAAGTCTTTATTTTTGGATCAAATCCGCATAAACACTGCATAACACAATGTTAGAGCTGTGGTTACTGGTGGTTCTACCCTCTAGCATCAATCTTTCCTCTCAGATGTGTAAAACCCTGTGTTTGTGCACAACTGTACATCATAATAGCAGGGTTATCATTATCAAATCATCATTATCAGCTCTCATGGAGGAGAAACAACAACAAAAAAAAGTTGTTCCAAAAAAAGCTTCTGTTCTGCTGTTTTCTGTCTGTACACTTCAAAGGATGTGCTCCCACCAAATTTCCATAACTTTTTATCTGTAATCTGTTCCTAATGAACGATGTATATCCAAACCATTTCTTCATTTCTTCCTAGTTAAGTGTATTATTGTTGTAAAATGTAGAAGAAATGAGATATGGGCAGTTTTTCTATGGTTGAAACGAGCCAATTAATGGTGTCCAAACCAACGCAGCCACACATATTTCCACAGGCATTAGCCTGTTTGACGTACACTATATGCTGCTGGCTAACTGTGTATAATAAAAACAAATGATTATTCTACAACTTGTGTTTTGACTCATTTTGATCTTACTGTTCTTCACACTATACTGTTCAGATACAGTATAGTGTGAAGAAAACTGACTTGACTGAGTGATGCAGACGATTGCTGAATACTCAAAAACAATGAATAAGAAGAGTCATCAAAATATGCAATACAATGCAAAAGACTTTAATAAATTTCAGAAGCGCACACATACATAAACAAAACATTTACAGTTTTCTCCACACTGGCAAATCAAAGTCAATTACAAAGATCATGTAAGGTGCATATTGTACTTCACATTGAATAAAAGTGAGGTTGTCTGTCTCCCTTACAAGGACAAAAGCTCTCTCCATGTATGAGATTTTTTTTTTCTTTTCTCCAAAGATCAGGCAAATCTAATCATTACACAGTGCTAGGATGCTATGTTTATTTCATACTGTGGCTCCTACGCAGTAGTGAATACATTTGATATCATAATTACATGAATATACCTCCTTCAATAATAACAACCTGCCTCACAAGGAGGCAACACACATAAAATTAAAAGCTTTAAAATAGACATAGTCTGTAGAACTGTGACGTATTAAGACTGGACCTAAATCAAAAAGGCTTCCGGTCTGTGCAATCATTTCTTTTACTATATATAGTCTCACACAAGGGGGGGAACAGCCTCTGGTCCAGTCCATCTGTACATTTCCTACTGAATACACAGGCTATGCCCATTTTAATGACTCTAATTCTATGGTTATATGTATGTACTGTAGGTGCCTGTTCGGCCTTACCTATCAAAGCAGTCTTTAGCTTACCAATTAACATGACTATTGAACAACAATGCTGCTAACCCATCAAGCCAGTTATTGGTGTATACTGTTGAAATTATTCTAATCAGAACACACTGTACCATAATGATTCTATAGGTGTAGAAACAGTAGAAGCAAAATGATGCCCTGAACAAAATGCCTAAGAAGTAGTTAGTGCACCATAGTGGATATTCTGTCAAATGTGAACTTATTGCTGTTTTTAAGATCGAAGCCTGGATTACCTTTTGATTTTGGTGTTTTAATGGTCTTCCCTTCAGAAAATTTCTGTGTGTCAGTGTAAATAAGTGCACGTGGTCAAGTCATTTTTGTGTAAGCTCACCAACAAATATTAAAGACTGCCTGAGGATTATAGTTATTCTTTTTTTTTTCTTTTGATCATCATCCGGAGTCATTTTAATGTGGATCTTACAGGTTAAATCACTTCTGAATTGAAAGCAACACACAAAAGGTTAGGCTTAGTGCTCTTCAAATCTGCCCTACATAAACAGCTTTTGATTATAACCCCAGCAGTTAGTCCCCTGTGATTGTGGCTTAGCTCAACGTATTAAACTTGTCCTACCATTCCTCCCAGTGTAATAACAGTATGGCGATCAGTAGCACGGCTGTAAAGCACTACAAATGTGGTCGTATAATGGGGCCATGCGCATTTCTGTAATGTAAGCCACAGTATTTGCTAACCTTGCTATCAGTGGCATCAGAACGGGGATAGAAAGAGGCTAAAGTTGACAGAAAAGGTACACTGTGATGTGGGCTCAATACTAATATAAGCCTACAGATTGTAGACCTTGCAGCATAAATACATTTTAAGTCATTAGTTCCATGAGCAAGCCCAGATAGAGCAACGTCAAATAATACAAAAATCAGAAAGTAAGAAAATAAAATGGCCACCAGGCAGTTTTGAAAACAAGGCAAAGAAATGGAATCAATAAATATAAACACCATCAACTCTGTGATAGATATACATACATACATATAAACATACTTTACAGATCTACTGACTGTATTTCACACCTATTTTACAGGGTGGGTGCTGGAGTGGGACATTTTTCGAGGAGGGTTCAGGGCATACAGCATCATCCTCACTGACACAGGTAAGTAATAGCATAGGACTCAATAAAGCATTTCAAACTTCCAAACAGATTCACAGGAGGAGCTTTGTCAAGATTCAGGCAGGCAACATGAAGCGTCTCTCTTTTTCTGAGATTTTTTCCCCCCTCCAAGTTCACCTTTTCTCTCGATTGTATGAAGAGGTGGGGTTTGAGGCTGTAGAGACAGTAAAGTACTTGTTTCACCTCTTCAGTTCTCGCCTTCCTCCTTTTCTCCCTCTGCCCTCTCTCTCTCTCTCTTTCCTCTCTTTTTCTCTCTTTAGGTAGTGGGAGCTAGAGATTGATTTTAATCCTGTGGGAGCGAGCTGTACCTGTGCCACAGAGTGTGCCATAGTGTGGTGGTTTCAGTGCCGTCTCCTGAAATATAGAGAGACAGACAGATATAGGGAGATTGTAGTTACAATATCATCGAGCTCTGAGCAGCCTAAGCTGTAGCCTTATCAGTGCGAGGCTACACTGAACACTGAATAAAAAAATCTCTGAAGAGAGTGTAGAAGATAAAAAAAAAAGCATTCTTCAAGGCACGGCTGGCAATCAAGTCATTATCTTGTCAGGTTTCCTTGAAGAATGCTACAAGTGTCACAAGCTTGTGCATTTTTCCTGTACTTATCAGAGCATGCAATCTTATCCAATTATCACTCCCAATTTGTCTTTTTGTCTCCCACCACACTAGTGCAGCACTCTTCATTTCCCCTCAAAAAGCCATTTGGATCAATTTAGGCCCACTCTTTCTTTCGGACCCTTGCCAGTGGGTCCTCTGATATGTACAGAATATGACATTTTGCTGTCCGTAAGAATGTTAGCAACACATCTGCCAATATCTGAATCAGGATGAATCTGACCTGATAGTGCTTATATTAGCAAGGCACAGTGATTACAGATGCAATGACTCAACAGAAACAAAACAACGACACCGACAACAACAACAAAAAAAAAGGTAATTAAATAAAATAAAGCCATAATCGGTGGCTAGGGTTTAATACTGCCATCAGATCTGATTAACAAGCCTAGTTAGCCCTTTAAAATCATAGCTTCTACCCCTGGCTACGCACCCGCTATGAGTCAGCACAAGCGCTTTGTCATCAGACCATGGGTGGCTAGAGTGAAAGGCCCATACCGTCACCCACACAAATAAATGACGATATGCAAAAATTTTGTTCACTGCTGCCCTCATTATCCAATGTATATATAATATCATCTTTTTTGTAAAGATAATATCATAAATTGCATTATAAATAAGGCAGAGCAACAACACTGATGGTCTAGGGGGTATTTAATCAAACTGTAATGTATGCATATGTGATACTACAAAAACACCAACAGCAGTTTCTTCGATACTGAGTCATAGGAGGTTAGTTTCGTTAAGCAATGACCCTACATGCTCTGTGGCCCCAGAATTATGGGCCAAACAAAAGAATGTATTAGCCTTTTTATACCCTGCATATTCATAGTGATGTCTGAGATCACTCAAGCAGGGTGGTACTCATTTGATCTGCCTCTGCTAAAGCACATACTCTCACAAGAGCTCCTCATCACTGGAGGCAGATTGACCTCTAATATCATGGGGTAGGGGTTAAAAGAAAATGATGAGATGCGTAAAAACTGAGGAGAGAAGGGAGGGGTGGGAGCATTTGCAAATATAGCTCTCGCTGTATAATGAAGCCATATGGTGGCACAAATCTGTAGTCTCTGAAGTATTTTTACAAGCTTTGCTCTTTATCAGCTACATCTGTAAAGTCCCTGAAAACATTTTGGTGACCTTAAACCATAATCATCTCCTCCTGTGTCCCCTCCCTGTTGTTATTCTATGGGTGGGCTTTTTGTCTTTGCTTTATTTTCAGCTGCTTTAGGTGTGTGGGAGAGTGAGGGGCAGTGAGAGATCACTGTAAAGCACCATCTGTCACTTTGATGAACAAAAAGGAAAACATGACAACCTTCTTATGATCTTTACTTTTGGACTTCTGGTATTAGGCTCAGGCTCAAGAGAGACTAGACAGCTAACACTGACATACCGAAATGCAGCTTTTGTTTTAATAGCCACACTTTTTCTTTTGACTTTGAAAATAAATTTCCTTTTTAAAAAAAGGACAAAGGTGAAATCAAACAGAGATAAAATTATAATAATAGGGCTTCGATAAACAGGACAGCTGGTCATCTATCGTTCTATCACTTCAGATCCTGAAGACGTGACTCACCCAAGGATAGTACATGGCATCACTGAAAATCTTAAAGGATGGCTGCCTTTTTTCTTCTTTCTTATCAGCCTCATTCGAAACCTAATTACAGTGATTTTAATCATACTGTATTACGAGTGATTAACCCTTTAGTGCATTTAATTAACCTTTGCAGCCACCGATTCTCATCAGGCAAAGCTCCCTGCTATTTTTTCCATGACACAGGCTTTAAATAAGCACACTTAAAACTGGTGGGAAATCTAATGTCTAAAGTGGGAGGCATCACTTGTCAATTGCTCAAGGGGACAGAAAAATTCTGATGTATTATCAACTCAACATCACTGCAGACATGGTAGGTGAGCAGAACCAATGAGGACAGATTTTTCTTGATAATATTCAAATTCTGGGAGCTTGTGGCAGCAAAATATAAGAACATCATACAGATTCAACCCGACCTCTCTTAGAGAAATGAATAAATATACCTTAGAAATAATCTACAAACAAACAAGCAGAGCCTGAAGATTTGGAAGGGCTGATCATATATTCATTAATCTTAAATTATTCCGACAAAAATACTCCACTCTGATCAGCAACATAAGTGAAAATCAATTTAAATCCTTGATGCATAAAATTGATGACGGATGATAATTCAGAATTGTAGAACACAGTCTGAATATTTCTGCATATTTCAGGGCAGTCACTACCAGTAACACAGGGAAAATCATCCTGACAACTCTTCAGTGTGTCGTATAAACACATTATGAATTAAATCTTTGGTACCAAGGGCATGTAGTAGGCTTATATATAATGTACCATGGCAGAGCATAGCTTTTAACCAGGGTTTTAAATAAAAGGTGGATGAAGGGAATGACTATCAAATCTGTGTGGGTGCCTTCATAAATTATCCTAAGCACAATACTTCGCGGGATCAACAGTCATTTACCAAAACTATGCCATGAGGAATTTTAATGCCTGCTAGATGTCACACAGAAGCACACTGGGAGCAAAAAGGCAGAAATGAACCAAAGATCTGAAAACAGTGTGCAACATGAGGCTAGACACAAACAAAAGCAAGCACCTCATCAAACAAAATCAATTATTGATGCAATATCATGAAATTGACCCAGAATTGGATGAATGGCAGTTGTGATAATTACGATCAAAACAGTAACAAAAATGAAAGCCAATGCAACCAAGCAACAACCCTCAAGAAATCTTAAAGGGAAAAAAAAGAAAAAGCAACAAAAATAGTTTAAAAAAAGCCATCAAATTTAACTGGATGTGTGACACTGTGTAAAAACTATGGATACATAAATATCATACCATATCATGTCATATCGGGATGAGTAAATGACTAGTCCTTGCACAGACTAGTCAGAGTTGATTAGTTTCATTGTGCTTGTGATAGCGGGTCAAATATCAGCAAGTCCTGTACATACTCTGTCATGTATTAGGGATACAAAGATAACAGTCTTGAATATCTTCTCTAACACAAACTACGACACATTACAGTGGAAAACCTTTGTTGTGATGTTATTACATCCTCTCCTGTGTGAGATAATTTTACGAATGTAAAGAATGTCTATCTACATACACCATTTATAACAATAATTGGGGTTATTAAAGTAGAGCATTTATGGGCTAAATGCAACGTCGGCCTGGCAGGCTTTTTTATGGACTACTGCTCCCTTGGTGTTTAAGTATATTGGTCTCAAGGCTCTGCGTCACCTTGATCCCTGTGACCCCCTCCCCCGCTCTGAGCAATACTCAGTCTTCCCCACAGCGCTTGGCTCAGGCTGTCAGCAAGGCCACCTCTCCTTACCTCTGATTTACATTTATTTCCCTCGCCAGCTTTTATTTATTGGGGCACTTCGCATTTGGCACATATCTCTTAGGGAATCATAAGCCCCTTGCTGTACCTTGGCATTCAAATGAGCTTTCTCTCTCCCACAAAACCTCACTGGCATAGTTAAGACAGCACTTAATATTTTGAGGATAGAAGCCACAAAAAGTGGCATTATTTGTCAAGTTATTTTAGCATGTCAAGAGAACATTTTATTGTTTTGTGCTATTGCCTTCATGCTTTTGCCAAAATGAATACCTGATAAATTGTCATTCTGCCTGTCATATTTAGTTTTTGCTCACCTTGTTTAAACATGCCAGTCAAATATATTAGCACACCACATCATTCGCCCTTGACCTCAAATACATCAGTAGAGAGTTCAATCACTGCCACCTATTCCAGGCTCTTCTAAATCAAGCTACATTGCCACCAACCACTCACACTGAAGTTTAAAATAGCTAACCATCATAATTGCACTGCTGCCATCACTCAAGCTTTTGAATTTGAAATTAACCTGCATGTTTTTTTGTAAATGATTATGCAATTACGGTTGCTTACGAAGGAGGGTGAATACATGAATTAATAACAATCAGTACAGTGAAAGGTTTGCTGTATTAATGGTGACAAATTATGTTTCATTCTTTTGTTTCACTGCAAGTCTTGAGCACACTCAAATTTAAGTGCAAATGACATTCATGTAGACATGGTCATGGTCTGTGTGGGGAAATCCCCTGCTTCCATGCTGCCACCCCCCCCCTTTCACATCACCTACCATGGGACAGCAAGGGGAGTGTGAGTGGGGACTAGTGTGGGTGGGTTTAAAAAGGAAGTCATGAATTACCTGTCGGGTGGTGATTTGCCCTGCAGTCTTGAATCCCCCCTGACAGCTGCACTCTGAGACACTGTACGGGTCGGAGCTAGTCGATGAGCACTTGGAGAGTGAGTCACAGCCCACCACGAACGTGTTGTCCAAGGGGAGCTCCTGGATAACATGGTGTTTCTTTGGGGCCACTGGAGTCTCCGGTTTGATTTGAAATGTAGGCTGAGGGGATGCAGACTTGTAATGCTTGGCTAAATCTGGGCTGTCGGGTTTAAAGGTGGTAGGCGTGGTGGCCCAGTTGTACTTCCCCATGGTTTGCTCCTCTAACTCCACAGGGAGATCCAGTGTACCATTAACATGCTCATGGGTAGGGTCGTCAGGCTTGGATTCATCTATGGTCACAAAGTTCAGGAGGAGGCTTTTGGGGGATCGCTTCTTTCTCTTCTTCTTCTTCTTGATCTGACGGTTGTCTTGGTTGGGTGACACCCACTCGCCACTCTGCTTGCCCTTCTGTACCACTTTGTGTCTGGGTGTCTGTCGGCAACGCACCAAGGCAGTCACAAATATCACCAAGATGACAGTCATGGTCCCTGCTATGATAGCTATGACAACAATCACATATCCGTTGGCTTGAGGTGCTACCTCACTCTCCCCTATGTTACGGTCCAAGGGTGTCTCCATACTTTTTCGTAGCTGCTCTTGAATGAAGGTAGCATTTGACACAGTGTCATTGACAAACAAGTGAATAAGTGCAATGGCATGTAATGACTCAGGCTGGCCTAGATCTTTGACCTTGACTACCAGCCTATGCAGCCCCTGATCAGCTGCCACTATTTTTTCCTGTAGTGTTATGTTACCCGTTGTTTTGTCGATGGAGAAGAGACCTCGAGGGGAGACCCTAGATGTGATGATGATGCTGCTGATGATGCTGTACTGCAGCTCAGCATTCATACCTGTGTCATTGTCAATAGCAAACACTCTGGTGACCACAGCACCAGGGGTGGTGCTGGTTCGCACTAGGTCATACGAGTAATTGGAGGATGGGATGACGAACACAGGGCGATTGTCATTTACATCAACTACATTGATAGTGACCTTGGCGTAAGAGGAGCTTGGGGGTTGCCCTCCGTCAACTGCTTTGACCATAAATGTGTAGGAGCTTTGCTGCTCCCTGTCAAAGGTGATATTCGGTTTGATCACCCCAGTTTGGGGATCGATAATGAAATTATCTTTCCCGTTCAAAATGGACAGTGTTACAACAGCATTATCTCCTGCATCTGCATCTGTCACTGTGATTAACCCCACAGTTCCATAGAGTGGCAGGTTCTCAGGCACGTAAAAGTTGTACTCAGGGTGTGTGAAAGCCGGGCTGTTGTCATTAAGGTCCTGGATGATTAGCCTGACAGTGACATTGCTCTGCAGGGACGTGGAGCCATTGTCCCTCGCTATGACAGTGAATGAGTACCTCTCTTGCTTCTCCCTGTCCAGTCGTTTGCCAACAGAGAGGATTCCTGACCGTCTGTCTACGTTAAACCCATCAGGCGCATCAGGGCCAAGAGTATAAATAATCTCAGCATTATGTCCGCTGTCTGCGTCAGTGGCGCTGATTTTTATTAACTGTGTAGAGGGGTCATTGTTCTCTGGTATGGAAAGTTGGATTTCCGGCTGGGGGAAGATGGGTGCATTGTCGTTCTCATCCTTGATTTTAATTAAAACCATAGCTGAAGTGTTCAAAGGAGGCGTTCCCCTATCCGAGGCCACTATCTTAATTGCATATTCTCGAGTCGTCTCATAATCTAAGGGGGCAGCTGTCTCTAGTAAGAATTGATCATTAAAGACAGGCTTCAACCGAAAAGGAACATCATGGTCAGTGTAGCAAGCGACTTTGCCATAAAGATCTGCATCCTTGTCAGTAACAGTAATTAGGGCTATTTTGGTGTTGAGAGGCGCATTCTCAGACAGTAGAACAGTCCCATTAACCAGGTTGATAATGTAGCGAGTGTCTATGGTGGGAACATTGTCATTAACGTCTGTTACATTAACAATCACCGTGGCTCTGGAGGGGGTGGAACTGCCATCACTTGCAAGGACGATGAGTTTATGAACAGGAGTTACCTCCCTGTCCAGTGGCTGCTTCACAGTGATCAGTCCTGTAGAGCTGTCAATGGCAAAGTGACGTTTGGTTGAGGCTGAGATCTGGTTGCTGAAGGCGAAATGGATCTGTGCATTGGAACCCAGATCTGCATCCGTGGCATGAAGCTGAGCAACTGATGTCCCCATGGGGGCGTTCTCTGGAACTGTGACCTCCACCTCACTGTCCTTGAAGATGGGACGATTGTCATTGACATCGGAGATAGTGACTTGGAGGATGGCAGTGCTGGACTTGGGTGGGTTGCCGCCGTCCTCCACCTTTATCTTCATGACAAAGGTGTCCTTCTGCTCGCGATCCAGGTTCTGCTGAACGATAAGCTGTGGCCACTTGTCACCTTCAGGAGTCTCAATGATGTCTAAGCCAAACTCACTGACACTCTGCAACGACAAGAGAACATTTTGAGTCATTCTGTTTAGTACACATAATATTCATATTAGAATACCACATACAATTAACAACAACATTTTAATATGATGAAGTGTCTAAAGTGAATTTCATATGTTTCATATGTAAATTGTAGAGCCATGCCTGAGACATTAATACTTCATCTAAGTAGACAAAGAGTATCATATTTTTACTCCTGTAATAAAAAATAAAGGTACAGGTAATTTGATACATAGTATATTTTGAAACACTATTCCTGGTCTTGGATTGTAGATTCTTCAGTTTACTACCTCAGCTGAACAGCTTGTCAAGGTATTTCCTTAGGTTACAAAGGTTCATTTACAACCATGCTTAGAATCAGCCATTCAGACAGTGATGAATGTCAAGAGCAAATTAAACAGCCCAGGACATTCTTAAATAAGTCAGCTGTTTCTTGGCTCTGCTCCGCTCAAATCAGTTGGGTAACCGTTAGTCAAAAGTGTTTTTAGACATGATAATCAGCAGCTTGTTTTAACACATTTTGCTAATCACTTGAATACTCTATAATCCATGGTCCATAAATGCAGAAAAGTGGCAGTATATGAATAGAATATTTTTTAAAATGTGACCAAACACTGTAATAAATCGAGTTCAATCAAATCCATCCCTTGAAGGGAATTCATTTACCTCTTTAGCCTCCTCATCAGTTTCTTCTGCCTTCACTAAAATGAGATTTCACTCTATCTCTCTATCTTGTATCATGTTAGAATAGAGCAGGCAGCCTTGCAACATTTCAGTTTCATAATGGAAGATAAACAGCTGGAATTTGAGACACACCAATAAGCCATTTTAAATACGCTGCAAGACCAGATCACCATAGATTACCCGGAGTGGGTGAAAAATCCTGCATACTAGAAAGGGTTTTTTCTCAAGAAGGGCTAAATCTAGGCAAAAGTAAAAGCCAGAGGAATATGAAAAACAAATGCATAAATAATCCCCATGAGAAGCCAGAGGAAGTGGCACTAGCTGTTAGGAGTAATTGCCTTCCACCCAAAAAAAATCAGTACTGATTTTTATTTTTTGGGGTATGGTATAGATACAAATTAGAAGAGGAAGGAAAGAGAGGACAAGAGAAGGAGAGAGAGAGAGACAAGTGACAGAAAAGGAGAGAAAGAGGGAGTAGGGGGAGGAAATAAGAAGAAGATCAAGCCCATGAATGAGCTGCATGCACATTATGAAACAAAGAAGCCCTTTGAAGCTCTTTCAGTCAGAAGCAGTTTCATGGTAAAACAAGAAAAAGCATCCTCTTTAAAGAGATAAGCTTCATGCTGCACATAATGTTGGAAGAGATTACTCTGTCTAGGCACAGCTATCAAATGAGATTAAGATATATACATTCTCCTCGTTCAAGGAAGGAACATTTCAACCAAATTGTGAGCACAAGAGTCCTCAGTAGATTTTAAAATCTAGAATCGTCCGCGTGCCAACAGAGTGTTGTAGCAGACATAAGGAAACGTGCAGCTGCAGCATGTAAATTATTGTGTACAGTGAAAAACCGCTTGCATTGGGGAATGTTGTCAACATGTCAGTGATTGACAGAACTACTTAAACCAGCCAGCGCTGCAGCAATGATCTTTCAGACCTTATTGCGTGATCCTACTGGCAAGTGAAAGTCATATAGGGATAAGCGGACACTCAGTATAAAACTATGTGTGGAAATAGTTGAAATAGTTTTATGGATAAACTGTGCTGTTTTTATGCACATTGCAGAACTATTTTTGTCATAACTAAGAGGTCCAAGACAACATTCTGGGGGCTCTATTGCTAAGCACTACTCCATCCGCATAAAGCTCCTCAATCCTCAGTTGTTTGAATAGTTCACAGATTCAGCACAGTAGCTGAGTATCTGCACACTGATATTTGGCAAAGCCTGATGTTAATAGTAGGATGTTGAGTTAGGATGTGTCAAAGGGAATGCTGCACAATGATTTATGAGCCAGCATTTCCTCTATGCTTTTGTCTTGGTTTCACACAATTTTACAACTGACAAGACAGCACTCAGTGCATTTCAATAAGTTGGAGAGAGCTATCTCTCAGGCTGTGCATCCTCCTGAATGCAAAATTAGTCTTCTGGATTGTGATAAGATCTAGGGCAGGCTAAGAAAAGGCCAAATACTAGCATGAATCACTCAATGGAAACCCTAAGGCTCAGCAAGAAGGACACAGCTGTCTAAACAGCTAAATGAGCACCTTATACCATGCGTTACTCTTTCACCAAACATATACTGTACAGGTACAGGTCTTCTAGAACTTTGATGACTTGCTTTTCACTCCACATTACAGGATCAGAGATCTCTGCAGTGATCGGAGTGGGTACGGGACACTGTATGTGTGGGATGTGTGCTGTGCACTATCTAATCAGAGTTGGCTAATTTAAATGAAAATGATTGAGGGACACTGACAGAAGCAGAGGTGGCTGATGATGAGGGAAGGATGACTCTGAACCCTGTTCTGCAGACAGCGCCTCAGATTATCAGTGGATGCATCTTTCAGTCAAGTTGATGACCTTATTAAAACTAAGAGGAGACTGAGATTGGGCTGTGAATATATCAGGAGGACTCCAGTCACGGTGATGCCCATGGATGGGGCTAACTGGGGAGGGCTATTCATCACAAGCTATAGCACCTCTTTATAATGCTGATAGAAACTCCCCTCTCTCTTCTCTCTCTGTCTCTCCCTTTCTCTCTCATTCCCCCCTCATTCTTTCTCTCCATACCTCATACACTTTTGCCCCTGGCCATGATCTCATGCATATAATTAAGACAAAAGAAGCTGGGAATTGTTTGTCTCTTTTTGTCAACCCCCAGAAGAGGATAATGTGTCAAAATAGGATGCTAATGAAAACTGGAAATGCTTGACAGTGAGCTCTCTGCCCAAAAGTCCTATTCACTGCCTATAGGCACCATGCAATGCATTAATCAAATTTTTCTTGCTACTTGGGAATGGAGCTTGAATAAATTTTGCATCTTTTAATGCAAAGTTAGAATCAGTTTAGGAATAAAAATATTCAGCCTCGGACTTGGAGTACCAGCAAAAAGTCCACTCCACGCCCTTAAAAATCTTAGGTATATTTCAGATAGATATGTTGCAACCAAGTGGATTTTAAAGTACCCCAGGAAAAAACCTAGTTAGGTGGCAAAAGGTTAAGTCTAAGAGCCCTCCAGATTGCCCAACCAAAATACAGACACCCACTTCATCATCCAGTTTGTCAGTGAGGCATAGCCCAGCCAGCAGCAGAACATTGATCTACATGAAATGACTTGAACAAGATGCCCACCTTCAATGTGTCTGAAGATGCTGACATAGATGCAACTTGGATTAATGTGGTGTGTGATGCTGCAAAATCATACATCACTGAAGTAAGGAAAGGGGCCAATATTTGTAAGAGGCCAAAAATCCCAAGCAAAGCCAGCAGCAGAATCTCCTGTAGTCCTAAGTGTGTTTCTATGTCAGCCTCTGAATTATCCTGTGAATATGTAAGGTGATCAAATCTGCTTTCACGGGAGATCCTCCTCCATCCATGCATGTGATTGCTTTCTATGACCTTGACCATTTCTTAGGACGCCTTCTCTGCAGTTCAGGTGACGTAACACACCACTGCACTACACTGATGGCAGAGTTTCACTCAAAGTGTGATTACCACCCATTATGTGTGTGGCTGTAGCACTGTGTAGGATGAAATTACCCGTTGTGCCTCGTAGCTTTGGAAAAGGAAAAAAAGATATACAAAAAGAGGTTTCTCTGTTTTTTTTTTTTTCATTTGTTTTGTATGTTGACAACTCAGGGATGCTACATGTGGAGTGGCAGACCTATGGCTCACTGTGCTACACAATGGCAGCAATTTCAGCACCGTGCCCTGCACAACACAAGAAAACTGGGCAAACTATCATTCTGAGGGAGCTTCTGAGACAAATCTCACAGGACCATACAAAGATAGTCCAAGGGTGGCTTAACGGCCAAGAGCTATTCTAGGAAGTGCTTGCACATTCCTTCCCCACTAAACCCTTAGCTTGCTACTGCAATTCTGAAATAAAAGATACCAAAGGTTGAAAATGTTCCTTGCTCCTTTAATACTTCTTCCTGTGTTTCTCATATGAAACCTAAAACACAAGGAAATTAATCTTGAGTATAATAAGTGTGTGATAAAAAGAACAGCACGTAGTGCTCTAAGAATTCCCTGCAAATGATAATCCAACCACTACCTGGATGAGAGTTTTAGAAAGCTTTGTATTGTGTAAAGAGCCAAAAAATAAATAAAAAAAAAGATTGCAGATGATCATCATAATGAGCAGAACATTTGGTTGGTGATTTTCTAGGCATAAACAATTCAGGACATTGCACTGGAGAGGCCTTGGCAGTGGGACTCTTTAAAAATGCAAATTGGTATTCAAGGCAGACATGGACAGCAACGATTCTGTTCATTCCATCGCATCTGAGACTCCAAGATGGACTTGTCATATCTGTCTTGCACCGTGTTCGCAAATTCAGTAACCTTTCTTTTTCCTTTCTTATTTATTATGTTTAGGGTTTCCTCTAGAGTCCTTGCATCTCCCTTTTTAATTACACTTCATTTGTAGGAGCTCGTGTCATCTCCAATATTCATCTATCCACAAAGCACAGAGTGTTGTCTAGACTATAAATGAAGAATGCATGATATTATCCTACATTTCGAGATTTAGGGCTTACTCCATTAGGCAACAGAGAATATTGCACTGCAGTTTAATAACGCATCAATTAGATGATGAAGAAAAGCGTCTCCTAGTTCTGCATGAGACGCCTATTAACATAAGAGAGTACATTCCTCCTCACTTGCTAGGATCTACTAGCACATGTAACCTGTTGCTGGAAATTGGACATGCAGTATTTGCTGTGTGTGCACTTTCTACAGCATGTTCACTGATATTACTGTACATGGTGAAAACTTCCCCTTCTTTACAGCCTTCTCTCATAATGAAATAAAGCATATGGACATATTAATGGATGGTATAAAATATTGTAGGCTTCATGACATATTCCACTTTATGAAAAAGTGGGTCATATTTTCAGCAAGTCAAAGTTAATTTCCTATGTGGCTATACACTACAGCACTCCAGCTCCACAGCATTATAGCAGGTTTGAGCGGGAGGCTGTGATGCAGAATGTGAATCTTAACGTATAACATAAAAACCACACAGGATGAAAAACTGTGCAAAGACAATATTCTAACAATTTACTGATTTAAAGTAGTCAACAAAGATAAAGACAGGTGCCATGCTGCACACATAGGTGTGTGTCAGAGCTTCCTCAATAATATGTCTACTGACTAACAGTGTTCTGCCTGCATTAGAGGATTTGAAGAAAAAGATAAGATGTTTCTTCAAGATAAATTGCTACAGTGGTCTTTGGTTTATCAAATGTATGGATGTCATTGTTCTGTGCTCTAAAATGCCTTTTCTCTTTTCTAAAAGCTATTTATTCTATTAAGCCATATGCCCCAGTAAATTGAAGACTATACCAGTATCATGAGGCTCCAGGCCTGTATCTATCACTTTCAATATCTTTCATTCATTCACTAAATTAACTTGTACAAGATGGCTTTTAGTTTAGACATGGGTTTGTGGACATATAGTAATAGCCTCCATCAACTTAACTTTAGTGGAGTGAGTCTTTGGGACACTGCAGCTTCTGGAGTGTCCAACTATTTAATTATGCTCAGCAAATAACAAATAGATACATTTATAGGAGTCATGACTGGTACAAAATCAAAAGAAACATAAATGAAACAAACTGACAATTGAAATATTCAGTTGAATGAAAAATTAAATTGAAAATTGCCTTTATATTACCAGCAACCAAAAGTGATTTGATTTTTTTTTAAATATAGAATTGTATAAAAATCAGTTGAAGCGAACGACTTGCCCTAAGTCTGCATTAAAGCTCTTGGCCTGTGGTTTCAACTGCTCACACTGTAAGTGGGGGTAGTGAATGTCCTTCCAAATGATTAGAGTTTTTAAGTACAACATCACCACTAACAGTAGTTTTTACAATAAACTCTCAACCATAGTAGGGGCACTATGGGTTTGTAAAATGTCCATTGATCAATGTGCTTTGTATCAAGGGTTTTTCACACTGTGGCTGTCTGGACAAAACAGGGTGTGAAACAGCCCTAAAATGACTGAAGCCGCACTGAAACAAAATAAAATAGCTGTTCATTTTCTTTTTAGAGAGGAAACATTAGAAAGCCTCACCTTAACCAATTCATAGTGTTGAATCCCATTGATTCCTACATCAGGGTCAAATGCTGAGGGCACTGGGTATCGAGTGTTGATGGCTGTGTTCTCCGGGATTGAGATGTTTATTACAGTGGACTGGAAAAGGGGTGCGTTGTCATTTACATCCTCAATCAGGAAGCGGATCTTGACCAATCGGAAGATCTCATCGGGTAGCACAGCCACCTCAATCTCATAGTAGCAGCGTTTCTCAGCGAAGACACCGGAGCACAGCTTCTCCCGGTCAATTCTGTGACTGGTGGTAAAGATCTCCCCTGTGTTGGCCTCCACCCTCACCAAAGGCACATCACCTGTCTTGTACACAGGCTTGAACTGCAGCGGTGAGGATAGCCTGATGCTGGGGTCTAGGTTGAGGTCCAGGTCCTTGCGCAGGTTTCCAATGCGTACGTTCTCTGGCTGCTCCTCCTTCACTGTGTAGTCCCTCTCCTGGGCTCGGCATTGGAAGACCACACAGGTGAGCAACACCACCAGCACATGAGCCTTACTTGCCAAGTCCATACTCGAGAATGGATGGGAGCTTCACTTCTACAGCAGCAATTCTGCCACAAGAAAAGCCAAGAAAAAGAAAAAGAGAGAAAGACAGAACACACAATGTCAATGCACAAAATTACATGGCATTCAAGTTCTGCTGTAATTAGTACTATTTTCCCTCATGGAGAGTTTTCAACTTGACCTATTCATTCTAACTAGTTATGAGCCTACATCCTTCCCATGTCTTTGAGAGCAAATTAACGGTGGTTTTACACAATTAACCTTTGATGACATCCAATGAGCAAGCGGACACGTAAAGGTTAGTAGTTCACATATTCCATCAATCCATTTCATCACTGTAATGAACCCTTTCATATTTTTATTGAGAAGTATGAAAGCAGTTGAGTTCACTATTGTGATAAAACTGTTTGCTTTGAAAGCTTGTTCACAAACTACTGTGCATGAAAAAATGGGACACAGCACAGAGAGGAACTTAATTCATATCTGAGTCAATGTGAGTCAATACAGTGCAGTGGTGTCTTCATAAACTGCACTTCACAACCAGACTTCAGCTGATCTGGAGGCAGCAGAATTGAGCCTTAAGCATCAGCGGCTGCATGCATGAACACACACACATACACACACTTGCAGTTGTACCGCTTGACAGCAGCTATTAATGGACAACCTCATTTGCTCTGAATGTAAACAATTGAGCTCGCAAATATTTCATGAACGCCGTTGTGTGTAAACATATGCAATGTGATAAGAGCACTGTTTAGAGTAACTGCAGAGGAAAGAGACAACAACGTGAAATTATTTATTGTGGGAGCAGCCATCAGTCAAATTAGTGAAATTTAATCATAACTTCATTACATCCTGATGAATGTGTTTTCTTCAACCTCAAATTTAAACAGCATCCAGTTTGTTGTTTGAACTAAATGATGCCTGTGGAAAAAAAAAAAAAAAAACAGTGCAAAAAAAAAATACAGTGCAGATTGGTTTACGATCACTGAACATTATTCATTAATAAGTTGTCTTGTGTTGGATGCCACTTTATTTGATGCTGTTGCTCTACAAAATCTTTAATTGTTTTATACATGCAAAAGCTTGCCAAAGGGCAAGAACCCCAATTGCCAAAACCCAAGTAGGTCATTGGAAGATGATGAAAGAGTCATATTCTGCAATGGCTTCCCTGCCAGTACATGCTAGCATGAAATATTGACTGCTCTCCACCAGTTAATTAGTAGGTTACTTAGTCACTTATTAGAGGAGTTACTTCATGTGGTTTGCTTGCTGACATTTTGACCTCTTCTTTTTTTTTTTAGAATTCATTCTTACATATCTTTAATAAATTACATTTAACCATTTTCTCCAGTCCCCCCCCCCAAAAAAAAACTTGGCCACACAGGCTTTAATGAGCTGTTGACAATACATATGGTGATGATACAGTGTAATTATAAAAGTATATCCATATTCAGAATATATTTTTTAGTATAACAACAGAATTATATTAGCTTGTTTCAGTTTCTATTGACGTTTCAGGGTAAAGCCACCAATGCACAGCTATGTTTACTTCCCATAATAATTCTGGCCCCCCATGTGTATTCCAGCGCAATATATTTAACGACTAATATAATTTCATTGCTCATATCCCCCTGTGTATTTAGGTCCACCAGCCCCCGGAGTGTTTATCAACCTCATATGATTTTCCTCAAGATATTGGGTTGTATTTATAAAGCAGCAGCCTTGAAATCAAACGTCTATTTTCTTCAAAGTATAGCAAAAGTGTATGACAGCCATCACAGCAACGATGTACAGCAGGTGCTGAAAATGCATACATACCCGCAGTAACAAGGGACAACAAATAGCTCTTTGGGAATCGTAATATTTCCTACTTGATGAAATTTCCATCCATCCATTTACATGAGTCAAATAATATCCAGTAGAAAAGGTATGACTACCTAAACTGCACTACGGGGGTCCTCTAAATTGGCAAGGCAACAGCGTTCATAGCCATTGAAGCTCTCGGCCTACCGACAAAGGGGAATTGATTAAAAATAAGAATTTAATTAAGCAGGTTTTGAATCAGCAACAATTGCAAGGCATTCATGCAGCCTGTAAAGACAGATTTCTTTTCACACGTTTCATAAAGCAGTCACACGAGACTCATTAAAGAACAGTCGGACAGAAAAAACATGACTGACATTGATCAGCTTGAGGGTTATTCAGTCTATACATATAGCAAAGGCAGCGTTGTACTGTCATGTCAAAATATTGATGAGATATATCCCATCATTGACTATGACACACTTTACTTTGAAGTGTGCATCTTTCTGAGAGTGAGCAGCAATTGCTTTACTGTGATGATCGCCTGGCAGTCCAAGGCTGAGCTCGCTCGACGCATAATGAAGTTTAAATTACATCCTTAAATGGGATGTGATTCGCCGAAGTGAAAAAACAGAAAAGATCAAAGCATGATCTAGATTTCCTCTCCCTTGTAAGTGACAATAATCTTCCGCAGGATGAAGGGGAGTAGCATGTTTTTGACTCAGTGTTCATGCAGGTGTACAAATGTAGTAACAAAAAGGACACCCAGGCAATGCTAATGTGACGTTAAGAACCAAAATTTGACTAGTTTTGGAGGTAAACATGCATGCACTATGTTATATAGACATATAGCGGTATGTCTCTTGCAGCAAAGAGCTGTAACTGAGGAAATGATGATGCTGGATATTTTTAAAGGAACATGTCGCACTTTAACATACTACTGCCAGACTTGTTTATTCCTCTTATTCTATTAACCTAATGTCAGCTTTTTCCTCATAAGCATGATTTTCCATCATCTGCATATCTTTTCACTTGTCACAACTCTTTATAAATCTGTCCATGAGGGATAGGCTAGGTGAGAGAAGGAATTGTGCTGGAGGGGGAAAAAAAAGTAAGAGGGAGGGAGGAAGAAATCCTAGGTGTCAGTCAGAGTGTCTCCTTTGCTTACATTTCACTAGTCTCCTGAAATGCTATTTTGAGCCCCAGACAGCAGGTTGAATCCAGTAGGCAAACTCAAGCCTCCCTCTTGGGAGACACAGAGTGAAGAGGAGCAAGCCGGCCCTGGATCACTTTACACAACAGCGTGATGGACAGGCCTTCCTGGTGTTTGCACCTGCTGAACGTAGCCATGAGAGGGGAGACATACAGCTACTGTCACCTCCTACCTTCACCCCTAAAGACACCATCAACTGGAAACTTTCAGTGTAGTTAGTTTAAGGCTGGGGCCGGAGACATTTGGAGTCCTTTACCTGTCAAAGGCAGGTTCTAACTACTGTTGTATCTATCAATATTGCCTGTGTATCCAAAGAGATTTCAACAGAGGGCATTGGTAGAAGTAATACTTTTGATTGTCTTGGGCTTTTTTAAAAATCACTGACAGCCTGACAGATCAGGTTTCTGTCAAGATCAGTCCGTTCCTTTTCAGTGCACACAGAACGATTCTCTTTACATGGTGCAGGAATGAAAGTTTTTTCCTCTTGGGAAACTTCAACAATATTACCCAAGCGGTATTTAAAAGAGAGAAAGTAAAAGAAAATGGCAGTCAACGGCCACATTGACCATGTTAATGATACATTTAACGCTAACAAACGATGTATATTTAAGTTCAAAAATGACTGGGATTTGTGCATCTTTTATCAATGAGGAATTAGATGACATATCAAAATTATGTGTTTTGCATTAGGTCTAGAAATGCTATTTACCTGCATAACCTATTGGCTATTCACGGTTCAATCAGTTTCCGACTTATAGATAGACTTGGATGATGGTGAGTTTTACACTACTTGTGTAATTAAATGGTCGCTAGGTAATATTTCTTCAGCCCTTGCATTAGCAAAAATGACAAACTAATTTACAACGTTGTAATCATGGACCTCAAGAGGGCAGTCCATACATACAAATGTAAGCTTAATGCCAAATATGAGTGTGATCATTCCGGTAAAGCTTTACGTCATCTTGAATGTTAACTTTGAAAATCCGTTAATCCTACACACAATGTAACAAAGTTCCTAATATGTGCAAAGTTAATTAAGCCTTGGAAAAAAACGCATTTACATAAAACAAAGTCAGAGAAGAGTAGTCAAAGACAACATGTATTATGGATATTTGCTAAAATAGAAATCATTTTTTAATAAAACCAGGAAAAATACAGTCAAACCTTGAATTTAAACTTATATTTAAAAGTGGACATATTTCATTTGAAGGGTGTGCTGCAGAAGAATACATAGACAAACTCAGTGTGTGTTCAATCCATTTTTCTTTATGGGAAATGAGAAAGACGATTCATGCTGCATTATTGTGAATATCAAAAAGCAATTCAGGAGAAGATCTAAATCTAAAGATGGCCTTAACTGTTGGACGAACTCTTGTAGGAGTTTTTAAGTAAACTACAATTTAAGGGGAAGCAGACATTTTAAAAGGAGTTTGACTGTGTTTCAGTGGAACAACCAAATATACACTGAAACCTAAATGTTAAACTGAAAGATGACAACTGTGACACCTGGGAAACATCTTTGAGACTCCAGGTTAGTTTCGCTATAAACTCATCAGAACATATACACCTTCCTTATAAACTGACAAATATATTGAGTTAATGACTTCCAGATCAGATTTAGTTGGATTTATCACAGGCACAAATGATAATTTCAGATATGCTTACAGTACACCTACAGTATTTCATGATACTGCAGACTATGATGAATTGTTTTGCACATACTGTTGAATTTGAAATGTGGATGTGCTTGAGCGTTAATGGTTTTATTGCATTTTTGTTGTCGTTGTTGTTGTTGTTTTACTATTTAAATCAAACAAATACTTAACCTGCTTCCATTTACTCACTGACTCTTCTTTTAATATAAACGCCCCAGCCTACAGCCAAAATATGCTGCTCACCTTGGGAAGGTTCGCATTACCATTTGATTTAATTCTCCAGCAAATATTGAGTTCAGTGGGTGTTGTGGGAGTCTTTAGAAAAAACAGACCCAATAATAATCTATTGCATATTGAACAGGTATAACATATTAGGAAGGCAAACAACCAACTGTGGCGGGTAATCTTCAGGCCGGCAGGGATTAACATCGTGACTGTTTGAACTATTCATAGTAGAAAACAATTATATAGCTTTTTATTTTTTTCCCTAGATTCTGAGCGTGAACAGATTGATAGCCCCTGAGGTTATGGTCTGTGACAGCTGAACCGCTTGACCACGAGCGCGCTGTTATCGCGCACCCACGCACCGAGTTTAGCGGCCAAGCTGCTGAGAAACCTGCACTGACAAGTCCCTGCAGTTGGATGCTCTTGGAAAGTAGGCCTATCTATCTAGCGATCAGTGTTGAGCAAGACTAAATAACGCCCGAAGTCGTGACCAACCGCGCGGTGCACATTCATAATGCGACAGCTCGGCTTACATTATCCACGATGCACCGTGTCCATGGATAATTTCTATTTACATCAGGTGCACGGGGACGCATGTTTTATCTTTGGAGCAGCTCTAGGAAAACCCACGGAACATCAAAATGACCCAACGTCGCAACACACTGATTTATCCAAGTGCCTTCAAGACTAACACTAAATTTTCGCCAAGCTTATGTTGCTCTCGATGATTGTAAATACACCACAGTTCCTCGCCGGTATTGGGACATCAATTTGATTTTATACGGACCACATAAATTAGGTTGTTGGGCGCTCTCCAGCGTTTCTGAATGCGCTCAGGAGACAGACCAGTCATGTGCATGCATATGCTCAGAGACCGTTAAAGTAAAACACCTTTTTTTAAAAAAAAATCTCAACAGTTAAGTCATGATTAACAGCAAAGCTTACCTTTCCGCTCGAACAGGAGGAAAAAAATCAACCGTGAGTGCCGTCGCGTAGAGACATCACTGATTTACAAAAAAGAAGTGCCACGAATTAAACTGAAGTAGGGGAAAGGGGGAGAAAGGATCCTCATCAGAAGCGGCAGCAAAATGGGTTGCAAATAGAAAAAAAAAATGTGTTATCCACTACAAAACTTATCCATGCGCTAAAAAACTGTGGTCCTCGTGTGCAAGAGAAAAAAAAAACATGCACAGCGATCAACTTTGTTTTAAAAGGACGCTGTAATTCCTCTTCGGATGTCTTGGGCTCGCAATCCCACCGGCGGAGATACGCATTGATCCAAGATTGTTTTACATTAACTTTGCATCCCTAGTCTACGTTTGCCGTGACTTTATTTGGACCAGCTTAAAATCGCCGGTACCAAACTTACACATGTGCGTTAGGCTTCTTGACCCGCGTGTAAAACTTCAATCCAAGAGCGCAAAAAATGGACTCCTGGTGAAAACTGAACGCTTACACCTAATTTATTTTATAACCACTTGTTTTGACTGATTCGAGGCTGTGAACGCTCCCCAAAAACTCTTAAAGGAGGGATGCAGAGAGCGCATCGCCCCCCCCAATGGAGTTGGATCAAAGTGTGCCTCAGTGCAGCATCACTTACAGGAGCCGGGATAGGCGGTTCACCGTATCTGTCTGCTAAGCTGTAGATGTCTCAGTAGTATTGTATGAACTCAGTTCCTCAATACTGCCCACCTCTCTCCCTCTCGCTCTCCCTCCGACTGACATCATGGCGGAAGGAGGAGCCAACCACAGATTTAAGAGCCCCGGTCCTCTTAAAGCCGCACTGCGTTGGAGAGATGCTTACACTGAAACGTAGGTGGATGGCGGACCGTGTGTGTGTGGACCACGGATGCCTCAGCCACACTGCTTCAGAAATCCGTCTGAAAGCAAGAGGGGGGCACTGTTCACTTTCATACCGAGCTTTGTTTCTGTTTTTTTCTTTCACTCCCAATTAGGTATCATCGACACCTCTGAATAACGATGGCGTTCATATTCTTTTCAGACATTCCCGAGAGTGTCAGCGGGCCGTGGCAGAGCTCTTACCCGGGATGAGGGGAGAAATTAGAACGATAATGGGTTTGTTCACAGTTTCCATAGTTTCCATGTATTAAATGGTGTGAGATTATTCCTGGGTTGTATGAGCCTATCATAGTTCAGCTTATTATCATGAGCACTTTGAACACTTGAAATGCAAGAAATGATAAAATGCCAACAAATGATTACCTGGAAAATTGAGCTGGAAAAGCGATTGTATTAAAATGTACAAGGGAACTCAAATGCCTCATTAAAATGTGGCTGGAGAATGAATCATTATTTATGATATTTATTATCAGCAAAGTGGTGAAAGTTGTTTAACAGCATGTATGGCCATAAAACCTGTTGAAGTGAAACGGCAACAAATCTGGTTCCAGCTGAAGGGCACAATGTCAGACAGGCATCCACGCAACATATTGACCGGGTCAAAAATCACTGGTCGCAAATCATCAAGCTGTCACTTTGGTGCTGAGGCAAATTGAGTGGGTTTTTCATCCCTAAATACCCTGAAGTAGATTCTAACAGGTACTTTTACAGGGGTCATAAACGGCTATGGTCGCACAAAGGTCCAACGATCACCCCCACCATGTTACAGCTGATTACCACTGTCCCTTTGCCATGACCTCACCTCATACAACAAATGGTGGTAACTTTGCATTTTAACAAGTTTAGCCCCTGGCAAGGTTTCATAAGCAGCATTCTTCACCTATTCAACAATCCTTCCACATTTTTTCATGTCACAACACTCTTCCCTGAAGACAAAGGGGCAGGGGTAGGGCCAGATGACTGTTTCTGTTTAGGTCACATAATACTTCATACTAAAAGGAGACTGCTGAGAAATTACAGAGCTATCTTTAGGCTCACTAGAAAATCAACAGTCTATTTTTCCCAACGAGAAAACACAATATACTACAATATATGTTTTCTTAATTTTACTGTTAGTGTCTGAGAGACTTATTGAGAAAATCTGACAGCCAAGAAGCAGAAAACACAGAATTCCTCATGCATGATGCATATGGCTATTCTGATATTTTCAAATTAACTTTCAGAGGAAACTTTTGACATTTCTAATAAATTGGGAGAAATCTACAACACGGACAGAGTCCAATTTTAGGATAGGATGCATCAATAAGCTGTTTTACCTCCTCAACATGAAATATAGCTATTTATGTGTGTAAAACTTGTCTGACAGTGGTGGAGATTACTGTTTTACCCTCGATTGATTATTCATGGCAAAAAATCCTTAGTCATAATATTGCAGCAGCTTAACCAAAGTAGAATATCAGCTTAAAGGTCCACTCACTGATTTTTTCCAGAGATTCTTATTCTAGGGAACAGTACCAATGCCAAAGTTCCTCCCAGCCCATTATTATTTTTCTGGAGGTCAATCCAGCTCCGGTTTGAGTTGTAAAACCTTGAGAGTTAGTTGGGGAATTTGGGGATGTGACAACACTGTCCCAAATCTCGTGCTTTGTCAAGATTAAGATATAAGAGAATGTACTATTATTGTTACACATGATATTGAAATGCTAACTTAAACTGCTGATATGACTTATCGTCATAAATTGAACCGTTATTGTGCACATTATGTGGGTAAAAACGATACTACTCAAAGGCCATCTCCCGCTGTAGTTACTTGTTTCCACAAAGCAATACTCAAACTATGAAAAGTTGTCCATTGCCACTTTAAAGTTCTGAAACGGTGTCTTATGAAGGATTTTTTCCATAGTCAGTGCATAACTTACAGCAGATGACCGCCAGCATTCCCCCTGCTTTGGAGAAGCAGCAGGAATACAGATATAGGAAGCAAAGCAATGTACTGCTGTGAGCGGGCTCAGCAGCAAAACGTACTCTGGCCACATAAAGCTCAGCTTAAACATATAATAGGTAAATTTCTACCACTAGAGGTCTCTTGAAAAAATAAGAAGAGTCATTATAAGAGTCATGTTCTGGTGATGCTGTGAAGTAACTTGGGATCTTAGGAGTTACTGTCTTCACCACCATTGCAGTCATCTTCTCCCAGTAAGGATTCCTTCAGTGTTCATTGTTCACATTTTTACTGGGAACCATATTATTCACAAAAGTCTCCTTCTCTCCAAAACAAACAAACACTTTAAAAGTGATAATTACATTTCATTAAGCAGTTTCACAATCAGTGAAAAACACTAAAATCAAATAATAATACAAACAAACTAACGCATAGAAGCTGTGGTAGACCAGCGTCTCCTGTTTTCTGTAAGGTAAAATTATTGTTATTATAAAAGGACTCTGGTTGATGTGAAAAGATCACAGATAAATATAACAACTACAGTTTCCTGTTGAGTTGCTTAACCATGTCAGAAAATGTATTATTGTTTGATAAGACAAAGGTTCAACTTTTTGGCCTTAGTTCTAAAAGATATGTTTGTCTTACCTTATCAACCAAAGCGTGACATCAGTGGAGAAAAATCAAAGTGTTGGAATGACCCAGTCAAAGCCCAGACCTCAATCCCTTTGAAAACAAGTAAAATGACATGCTAATAAATATATTAATAAATCTAAAAGTTGCCTTCACAAAGTATTATTTGGGCTGAATGTGACCACTTATGCTGTCAGTACACCTTGTCACTGTGTCTGAACAGCCTACAACTGTTTCTCACAATGTTAAATGAAAACTGCGACATGCTAGCTGGATCACAGGCAGATAAAGCAAGCATTGCTTTTATTTTCCCTAAAGATATGATCAAGTAGACCTTTTTCAAAACGTTGCTTCTAATCATGCATGCTGTTGGCCTCCCACTGAATCCATGACTTTGTATGCACACATGTAAAGAAAATAATTGGAAGAAAAAGCATGCTCACTAATATACCTTATCAGTCAGGCACAGCTGGGCAGTAGGGTGGGTGAAAGAAGGGGTTGCAGAGCTAAATTGCAAGGTTGCCATGTATTAACATTCAGAGGTTTTAAGAAAGGATAGATTCTTTGCCAGACATACTTGATTATTTTAAATACATTTGAGGATTTAATGCTAAACTATTAATATTGGTTCTTTCCAGCAGTTAAAAAAAGTGTCACTTGGAAAGAGAGCAATGCAAATATGTCCAAAGCATATTCTGTAGAAATACAGCAGACATTTTTGAAGAGTTGGAGACATCCTGACAAAACATTTTTTTTCTTATCCATACAGGCTGCATTTGTATCCATAGCAACTTTCAAGAACCACTGAGATTTACCACAATGAGTTGGAACTATCTCTATTGCCTCACTTCTTTCTCTCTGTTTCTTTCTCTCCCACTTTCTCAAGGATCTCTGGAGAAAGAAAAAGATTTGAGAAAGATGGAGTGGACCAAGCGAGGACAATTCAATATTTGCTTTTACCTTATTGGCAACAGAGGAATCTCAGAGAAACGGTGTCGAAACCAGATATAGACAAAAGACACCATGAGTGAAATAATATTTGAACTTTTTCATATAGTATGAATATGCAGCATGCGTGACTGTAGTTTCATTCAAAGCAGTAGATAGTGAAAAAGATATAAAGCCTTCAGGCAAGACGATTACAGTCTGTCATGTCTGGGGCAAAATGGCAAAAAGAAAATCACGAGGCCTCAGAGTGTCATCCATATCAGACTACTGCTTTGAGTGATATTAATTATTTAAAATATGTGAGGTATCTACAAATGAAAAGAATCACATTTCTAGTTTTGTTTTAGCTTTTAAAAATCAGTGCTTTTGCTCAAAATGAATCACTTTGAGGTACATCATTTATTTACCAGAGACTTAGTCTACTTTGTATTTAAAGCATACTTTGCAAAAGTAGCCTTCAATTGCAAATCACATGCTGGTGCTGATTAGATTTAGGAAGAGACAGAAAGTTGAGCTGACCATTAAGTGGAATTTTTATAGACCTAGACTTTTGACTGTGCTATTATAGCACTTTTCCCAGAAATTGCATTGTCGGCATTGTCAATTAAGTACTTAAAAAGTCAGTAGTGCATAAATCACTGGATGATGCAATATACTGTGGGAACTAAAACCCACACTGTAGCCCTCATCATGTGAAGCCTAGACTAACAAATCAGTCTCTAAATGCTTCGCTCAACTCAAGATTAAGGCCTTTCACCCAATTCTCGTTGCTAAAACTGGATGGAAACTAGTAGAGAGTTTTTCAGAATTTCAGAACTAAATCAATCAACTAGAACTATCAATGCAACTAGCTTGCATTTAAAAATCCCCAGACAATGACATAGGTGCTATTCTATTTATTTATTTAGCACAGGACTGCACATGATCATAAACTATTAACTGCCCTGTGCCTGAATGGTAAATAAACATGCTCGCTCTAAGTGCCCCAAGCACAATTTTATTTGTGTATGACTATATAACACTATAACACTAAACATGTCCTTGTATACATCTCAATCAACCAGTCAGCCTCAAGTCAACATGGAATTCTTTTTCTGACATGACCACTGTCAATAATATCCTGTCAGTTGAAGCTGAAGCAGGATGAGGCTGAATTCATCACAAGGCACAGAACTCTTGAGGCTAATGAAGGGTCTAACACTGAGTGACATGTGTTTGCAACATACCAATTAGACTACAGCCAGCACTGTGAACCACTATTACTGTGAGTTGACATGTTCTCACCTAATGTTCCACGAGCAAATTAATGTGTGTGTGTGTGTAAGTGAGAGAAAGAGAGCGAGAGATCAGAAGTACAGGTAATTGTTACAAGAGAGCTGATTCAAATGTCTGTTAATATCTTGAAGAAAACTACTAATTGCATATACAAGCATTGCACAGGTTTGCTTGACTTCTCTGGTTTTTTCATGTCATGTTTGCCCTTGACAGGTGCTGGACTGCTAATTGCTTTTGGCAAACCAACAAGTAACAGAACTCCTGTCAGAGTGTATATGTGTTTCTTTTGTGAGAAAAGCTTTAAAACTTTTCATTCTTGGATTAAATGCAAAATGTTGTTGTGACAGGATCTGACCAAAAAGGGAAAAAAGTAAAATTAATGCAGCTTCTGACATTATTATGTATCACCTCTTTCAAATAGGGTCTGTGTGTGAAAACCTTATAATATAAACATAAACAACTGGTATAAATAGTGCAAAATTAATGCAATCATTGTCTGAAAGCATGAGTGGGGAAGTGTCAGTTAATGACAACATAGGTTGATGAGGCTTTGCTTTGTGTGTAAATTAATAATTAAACAGTTGAAATGTGTTGCTGTTCTGCCCAGCTTCATGTACATCACACATCTGTTTTCTGCGAAGGAACTGCACAAGATCAATTTGTAGTGCAAAAGAACAAATGCTTCACCTTCTCGCTTTTGTCTGTCACTTTTTGCTCAAAATAAACACAAATATTACAAATGCTCAGAAATACATGCAGAACATCAACAGATATCAACATGACAGAGTTTCCTTTTTAAGATAGATGCCTAAAATCTATCAATTCTGCTTTCTTGGAGGGCTTTTTTTAAAGAAGTAACTGACTGTTAAAACATCCTTTGTGCGTTGTTTGATGAACGGCGATTGTACATGCTGTGGTGATGTTTCTTTCCATCTGTCTACTGTGAAACAGAGCCTGGGGCAACACTGTCAGACTAGAATGGTTTGCTTGGCTGTGTACTGTACATTCAGTTGAATAAAGTCCCACCCCGTTCTCATGTGCATTTGCACATTCAATCACTCACATAACAGTTAAGAAAAATAAACATCAAAATCCTCAAGAAAAACTATTTGGACAGTTGATCTTAATCACTCTCAAGTACTAAATATTTTGAAAAGCAAAATACTCTTTTTAAAAGGTTACAACATATATTAAAAGTGAGAATAAATCATTTTGATGAAATTTTAAACTCTTCAATGTCACTCACAGAGGACTGATTAATAAAGATATGCAACGCTTGTTTAACACAGTGCTTCAAATCAGGATGGGCTTGACAGTGCGTTTGCCTTTGCATGGTGAAGGTCACTGAATTGATTTCAAATAAAATTTTATGTGGTGAAGATTTCAATCTTAATGACAAGCCTTTGTGAGGTCAGTAACAAGACCTGCCCTGGTGGCAACAAAAGCAAGTGAAAAATAAATTGCATGGAAGTGAGTTGAAGGTGGGAGGAGGGGGATTAAATCAATCAACGCCATTCTACAAAATTCACATTGCTGTTTCCTTTCCACACAGGAAAGGAGAATCTGACCAGTGTCACAGAAACACATGGTGAAATCAATACTCACACATATTTCTCCTTCATCCACTATTTTTTGGGGGTGTGACAGGAGAGAGAAAGAATGGTGCTTCCATAATCACTAAGGAGTCATTATTTGGCACTCTTCCTCCCCAGATGGCCAAATGCTTGATGTTCTTGTCACGTTGTGTTGCATTTTCCCTGCCTTGAATGGGCTGTGTACACAACCATTGTTTGATGAGTAAAATTGAAGGCAAGCCTTGTAAACTGTGGATGCCCCCTTGCCAAAGACATGGCACTGCAAAGACAATGTGTGCAGACATCTCTTTTGCACTCTTGAGACTTCATGCTCCTTAGCTTGAGGCTTGAGAAAGGAGGATGACTGGTTTATGCAAAGAAAACTGACATAAAATCTTGAATAACAAAACTTTTATTATTGGAAAAAAACACACTAGATTTGTGTTAAACTACCATGATAAGAGAAGGTAACTGACACTGCAATTGACATCTAACTCTCTGCATTGAACAAAATCCCCTTAGCTTTGCTCAGTCCTGACTAACTCTGCCAATGCTCCAAAGAGTAAATCTTTAACATTTCTTTTCTTTTATTTATTTTTTATTAGTTTCATTTCATTAGACATTCTTACTGAGAAAAGTGCTTTCAGGAGCACCAGAATAATATAAAGCATGACCACTATCAATCAACTTGCAGCCACTGAACCACCAATTCACTGATCCGTGTATCCATCTTTCCATTCATGCATCTGATATGTTGTCCTGGGAAGGGTCGCAGTGGCAGCGCAGCAAAACAGTGCAATGCAGACATCAGTGTCCTAAATGTCACTCCTTAAATAGCAGATATTGTCCCTGTAGCTTGTCCCGGATCTTTCCTGATTGAGGACAGTACAAATCTACTTAAATAATGAAGGACAATACATCCTTTTCCCACGCTGGGGTGCCTGTCCATTCGTGTAAATTTGTGGTTGTTTTTGTTTTTTGTCTGTTTGTCATGGATTGGACTAAGCTTCGTAAAACAGTTAAAGCCTCAACATTTTTAGTTCTGATTCTGGATGACGAGTTATTGTACCACCTGTAATGGTCTAGAAGGTTAGTAATATAGTGTACATCATGGTGATAGTCTGGAAGGGCCTTACCTGTATCAACATTACAAGAACTTGATGGTTGTACTCCAGTAAACTGAAACATAATATCCAAGTCTCATTGTCCACCATCATTGATTTTACTTATAGTCACATAGCTAAATAGAAGCAACCAATATCCCAAAAACTCAACAAAAGTATTCGCAGAATGAACAGAGAATGTTACAGCGCCACAAAAATGTCCATTGCTGTGAATAAAGTTATTTAACAGCCTCGTATGGGTATAAAGTTTTTTTTCTACGCTGGTGGGTCCACATTGTTTTTTCCACATTGTGTTCTTAAACTGACTCATCAGTCTGAGCAAAAAACTGCTCCAGTGTAATTCTGGTGAAGTAAGAAGGACAGCATCATCTGCAAAAAGCAAACATATTGATCCAAACATTACCAAAATACAGACTCTCCAGACCTCAGCTGTACTTTGATGTTCTGTCCATGAATATCCCACACTGAAGCAGCAAGAGGATTCCTGTCAGAGTCTTACAGCTTCTGAAGAATATCTGGGCAGACTGTAGCTTTGAAAACACAGCTATAACACCAAAAAGGTAAATTTAGTGCCAAAATTAGGCATTGTGAGTCATTCATAACAATTTTTTTTATAAACCTGGGACCAAATCATTGTGTTCTATGTTTTATAGCTTCACTGCCAAAATATCTGACTATGTATAATTTATCCTTATTTTTTTGACCATATGGTGCTGTTACAGCCAATCAGATGCTTATATTTAATCATTGGCATGATATAATTTTGTAATTAACATATACTACAGAATTTCTGACATATGTTTTTATTTTCTCTCCAGTTTCAGACCACTTTTGCTATTGCTCCCCTTGGAGATTGTTGTGTGCTCTTCAACTTCACAAGATGTTTTCGTGAGAAATCTTTGGGTCTGCATGAGTTATGTTGTGTTTATGTTTGCAGAGGCTATTTGATCTAGTATATATATATGTTACTGATGCAGAGCACAGTTGATAATGGCCTCTAAGGATGTTTAGTTATTGCTAAGTACTGTAAAGGTGTCATTATTTCACTAGAAGACAAACTCTGCTGTGTCTGAGACACTTCAGATAGGCAAGATCCACTGTACAGCCGTTTTGTAACCAGAACTGGTGAAGTACAAGTGACTGTAAAGCAGGTTTAGCTGATGATTAAACAGCTTGTTTAATCATCAGCTAAACCCACTTTTCAACATTTTTTTTTTTTGGCTGGGGTATTAAGGGATCTGTCATTTTCTTTCTTTTACCAACTCTTCTTGCGAACTTCAACTTGCACCAAAGAAATTGGTAAATCCAAAGATTTAAAGATGAAGAGCTGCTAAAATGTGAGGGTTGAATATGCAAATAATCCTGTATTTAAGTAGAGTGTAATGATTGGAGAAAAAGTGGCATCAGTGCTTGCATTCTGATGTAATGTAGAAGTAATCAGTGTTTAACAAGAATAGAGATTGTAAATGGTTCTATCTGTCAATTTTTTTAATATATCATAAAAACAGCATTAAATTTGTTTATGTACACTTCACGCAAAGAATAATTTTATTTACTCTTACAGCTTGTGAAAGTATCCAACACATTTCTACACTCACCTTGGTAAATAAACAGTCCAAGGTGAAATAAAAAGTAAAGCTATGTGTGGAAATAATTGACAAGCAAGTCACCGAGCGACACTGTCCACACAAATATGGGTAAACACTGTTTACTTGTTGAAATGTTCCATCTTATAACCCTGTCCACACTGAGTGGCCAAAACAATATTTAAAAAATTCTACAATTTCTCCTTCAGCTTATATGCTGTTGGCTAACAAGAAAATTGTGCATTATTGCTATTGACTAAGGAGTATGATTGAGTAGACAGACGAGTTACGCATTGTAACACTGGGTCTATGAATAAATAAACAAGCTGGGACCACACTTGAACTTGTGTTTACCTCAGAATAAGCCTGGTCCTCTCTTGTGGCACTTGTCCTACACTGAATAAGGCTGGTGCATGTGCTCATAGACCATGGACCACCCTTTACTCTCTAACTGACATTTGCCACCTCCAGATGTGACATAACATGACACAGTAATATGTAGAAATTTGACAGCATGCCTGATTGGCACATGGAAACCCCTTGGCCCCAGAGGTGCAAATACTGACCTGGGAAGATAACCAAGATTGTCATTTCAAGGAAAATACCATTTCAGAATGGTTGGCCACCTTCACACTTTACCAAACCAACGTAATAACAAGCAATTAGCTGTCTACAGCACGTCAGCACTGGACAATTCTTACTGTAAAACACTGACCTCTTTTATCATCATTCATTTCACAACAACAGTTCCCACGAGTCTTAGATATGGTGCGCCAAAGATTGTCCACAAAAAAAGAGGGACAACAAAATTTTTTCTCAGCCTGTCAAGTCTCATACCATGGATAGTCCTTCCAGACATGGCATCTTTCCTATTGTGCCAGAACTGGTAAATGGCATAGCAGTGAAACTGTGTGCACAGTCAAAGACAGTTATTTTTCAGTCTTCACAGCATGACGTCATGTGAAGGTCAGCGTGAAAAACCTGCTACACAAACTTGCTATTCAAGACGAAAGAAGAAGGTAGTGGAAGATGTGAGTTCACCACTGAATCAAACACAAGTACAAGACAGCTGAAATACTTGGCCAAGCAAACACATTCTAGCTAAATAAAGAAAAGCAAGATAGCGTTGCTGAACAGAGAGCTCTAATGGGATTTAACAGAATGAACAATGGAAGCACTCATCACTAGAACTCAGAGGATACTTTCCAAGGATGTGAAAAACTAAGCCAGAAAAAGTTGCCAAACAAAGTTGAAGCCTATTACGGACTGGGACACACACATTGTCTGTGTCCATTTATGTTCAGACTACTGATGGCAGCAAATTGGTAGGGATGTCTTTGCTGTAAAACATGTTTGGAACCAAGGAGCTTCCCTTTGTGGAGCAACCAGTGGGGTGTCACTCTGCAGTCTGGATATTTTCCTGGGAAGAATAAGAGCATCTTTGTTTCAGAGTGTCTGTGCATCAACACCCCGAAATTTGTCAGGAGGAGGAAGGTTAAAACAACATGGCTGGTTTCACCTGTTCCTGCTCTGGCTGACGGTAGGACAGATAGAGGAAGAGCACCTCACACCAGGCTGCTGCTGCCCAGCATGGTTGCAATATTACAAGCGACAGCCAGACAATATGTACTTCAGAAATGTAAAAAAAAGGTCCTCTTGACTCCCATTTGCAAGATCTACTAAAGTAGAGCTGTGAGCTGTGGTTTTTGGCAGGGACAATGGAATCTCTAGTATTAAGATACTTCTGCAGGTTTCATCACCGCACTTGGACACTAAAGTAAGAAACAGTCTAAGGGTAGTATCTTGGAATCCAAAGAACCCCAATGGTCCTGGACAAATAGCAGCAGCAGCTGAGCTCAGGCAATTGTTGCAGGCCAGATGAGCACCTGCCAGACTGAGACCTGGACAGAGAGAGCAGCTTCAAATATCAGAAGGGGAAATGAAGTTCTCCTTGATCTGAAGGTATTGTTGCTGTTTCATTTGCTAAATTAAAGATAATGACCATTGATTCTTGGCAGTTCTCATAAAGAGATTAGAGAAAGACAACATTTTAGTGCACTGCTCCACAGAGTAGATTGATCAAGGCCAAAGTGCATAAAAGACAGCAAAGCCTGTATGAAACACAGCATGGTTGAATTCCTTGTGTGTTGTTTACATGTTTTGATCCATTCAGAAACTTCTGTGTCTACTTCATTGTGTTGTTGTGTGCTTCAAAACAACTACATTGTAAAATACACTGATGGCAAAAATATATCAAAATATGTCAATTTGTGGTTTATCCTTCTAATGCAATGCAACTTTAAGTAAAACAACAACCTAATTGGTTGGGACTTAAAATGTTACCTGCAGACCAAGGCAAATAGTAATTCTTGAGCTCCTGTATTGGGACCTTGTTTCAATTTGCTATTGTATTGTAATGCAGCTTAGTGCAGAGCCAAGGCCAAAACACTGAGAAAAAAATATGTTTTCAAAACTACTTGCATTAGTGTGACACCATCTAATAGCAGCAGGGTGACAGAAGAAAAGTGGGAGAGGAATGGTAATGGAATGGAGGGAGGTCAGCAGGCTGGATGCCACTGCCAGGACATTGATGACCAAATGAATATAATGTGTCCATATCAACGGTATTTGCAGATTGTTGTTGCGGTAGACAGCAACTTGCTTCAGGGCCACTGCTGCCATCTGTGTTGCTTTCATTCATAGGAATTGATGGCATGCACTGTAATTAAAGTCTGAAAGCCAACTGAAAGGGTGATCTCTCTATGCTGTGTAAATATCGCACTGTCTGTACTCAACATCAGTGTACCATACCATAGAATCTAAAAATGCACTATGACATGATGGAATTCAAACAGAGATAATCCAAGATATGCACAAATTGAAATAAATATCTTAAAATGAGTCTTGTGGCTTGAACCACAAGACATGATGTGATGGTTAAAATATTTTTTGTACAGCACAGACAACTTAAAAACCATTTTCACTCCAGCAGGCTGGAGAGCTCTACAGACTGAATGTGCATCTACATACACTGACTTTTTAAATCAGAATTTTCCAAAACAATAAAAGTCATAATAATGGATGACACAGTCATTTTACTGTGATTTGCCTCACTTTGGAGGACACGTGGTTAGGCTTGCCCAAGGTTATGGGTTGGAGTAGTAGTTCCAGGAAATTTTTGTAAGTTAGTTCACAAAAGGCAAATTTGTGTTTGTGTCAGATGCACCATCCTTTGGTGAGGTTCAACCTCATTTCATATCAGTTTCAACAGTGTTCAATGTTAAGACTATTTAATTTAAAACTAAACAAATTACTGACAGTAGTAAATAGTGTTTAAACCTAAGTAAAGTTCAACTATATATCACAGCATGGGGAAATAGCTTTATCTAATTTATTCACGTTTTCACATGTGTTACAGGCATGATTTAAGTTTGTCTCCATTCATGTGACCATGGTGTATCTGACGTAGTGACTATATGACCTGTACCATGTCAATAGACTTTTGGGGTGTTGTGAGATTTAAATTTCAAATCACATCAAAACAACAAGTAAAAATATTTTTTGATTTCTATTTTTTATTTTACATAAGACTGGCATAGTGTACCCACTGCACAGGTCACAAACCAATCATAGGTCTGGTACTGTAAACACCAAGAGATAATTTATTTAATTGCCTTTGATCTTTGATCTCTGATCTTGTATTTTTACAAAACATGTTGAGGTATGAAACCTCTCATCTAGTACCTATACACTATCTTTCAAAATTCTTTCTTCTATCACTTTTGTTAATGCTAATGTGTAAGAAGTCTAAAAAAACAATTCCCTGATTAATACATTCATAAAACCCACACCTAATTGCTAAATCTACAATTTTCGAAAACATTTGAAAGTATTTGCATGTCAGTGTTGTCTGCAAGCAACTTAAAGACATGATCATGGCCTCATCCCATGCTGCCAGATGCCGCAGTTAATGAATGCCTCAAACAATGGATTTTACTATGCAATTCATATTCTTCACTTGAGATGAAGACCTGTATTGTTACACACTGTTGTGTGCTCTTACTTCATTGTTGGACTCATCACCAATTAGATGAAGCTAAAAATGTCCCCTTGTTAGCACATTTTGTCTTTCAAGTCTTTTGTCTATTAAGCACAAGCAATGGATAAAAATGCAGAGCACAGCGTTGGATGTCACTTTTTTTTTAACACTGAATCATCTGTCGTGGCCTGATGTGGACCTTTGAAAAGGAAGTAATGGGAGGCACAAAAGCAAAAAGCATTTAACAGTTGGAGACAACAGCACAAACTCGTTCAAATACACTTCCTCTCTGCCAGCAAGAGATTGTCACAATAGATCACACAGTAACTTCCTGTAGAGCTGTCTGTGTCAGTCCATCAGTCACATTAGCAATCTAAGTGGGGCTCAATCAAGTGCAGTCTTGGTAAGGGGAATCTGTCTGTCCCCAGTATGTGTCCATCAGAAGGAAAATGTTGAGTATTGATTTCATGTCTGGAGAGCCTACAGACTGCAGCTGGAAGTGACAGTCAGTGACTCAGCTCTGTTTTGGTGACAGACAAAAGCTGAAAGAGAAACAGCTTTGAAGGTGCACAGAGAAACTATCAAGCAGATGCTTATTGTAAAGACGTAAAATAATTTATTCTTGACAGTGTCATGTGAACACTGGGAGCCAGCTAGTTAACGTACCATCACTGAACTCATAACTATCCTCTTGCTTATTTTTGATAAGAAGAATGACAGCAGTATGCCAGGTTTATGGCAGTCTGCCAGTCATGGATGCCAAGACAACAGCTCTGTGTAAATTCACATTCATCTTCTTGCCAAGAAATAACAAAAAAAAAAATAAATAAGAATAATGAAAATGATGGTATCAGTTTTGTCCTGTTTTCATGTTTGGTATGCTGCCATCCCTGTAGCTTATTGACTGTTGATGTTTACTTTTTATTGTTTTCTATGTGTTGGCAGGTCAGACCGTTATAATGAGGGCAAATAGAGAGGCCATGGCATATAAACACAGAGCCAAGTTTGTGTTCCAGAGTTAAATGCTAAATATTGGCTGCCAAAAAGAAGTGATAAACGAAGCTTACTGTGAACTGTAGAATTAATTTGTGCTATTATACCATTTGTCTGTGTTATTTACATGATAAATGATTCATTTCATAATCGCAGCATACTGTACATCTCAAATGTAAAAGGGAATGTCATCTTTTTTATGCATAAAGTCCAGTTTTCTCATTATGGGGAGTTTTAGGAGGCTCTGCAGGGAGCTAATGAAAAATTATATTGCACACACACATTCTATTCTGTATACAAGTTGCAATTCAAAAAGTGTGTTTCTGCTGTTCCTTAATGCATCACAGTCTGGTAACAAGCATACTGCTAGCTTTAAGTTCTGTGAGTAGGTATGCCAACTTACATCAAATGATTACAATCGGATCAGAGTTACAGGCTGTTACCACCTGCACCAGCGTGTCTGAGATGCTGCTTGTGACCTCAAACTTCAACAGAGAGCCAACATCAAAGTCTGGAGTCAAACGCAAGCTCTGCTGCGCTGTTCTAAGTGAGACTGTCAGTCAGATTAGAGCCATGGCAGCTCCACCATTTAAATATGGTCACATCTGGCTCAAAAGACCAAGATGGCGACGGCCATAATACCAAAACTGAGACATCAAAACAGCAGTCCAGAAACCAATGTGTGGTGGCTACATACACTTCTATACATACATGGTCTATGTGAAAAAACATTCAGATGCACCATAGTAAACAAATTGCCTTTTGAGTCTTCCATCCATCAATACTAAAATGCCACCGTACTCCATTAAGCAAAAGTTTCCTTCTTTTCACGCACATACAGTATGTTTGTGAAAGAAAAAGTATGATGTGACATCTTAACATCAGCAGAAGAGCAGCATTGTTGACTAACTTTATCAACTGCGAGAAGTTTTTCTCCCAGAAGAGATGTGTGGATGCGGCGGACACGCTCCCTTGTTGTCTTGTCTTTGGATTGTTTTCTTTATCATCAAGAAGCAATTCTTAGAGACAACAATTTATTTCACACTAACCCACTGAGAAAGATTTCATGTGGGAATATCAAAGTGCCAAAAAACAAAAATAAAGAATAGTATAAAAGCACATAATAAAACTTGCCTTACAGTGAAACTCTTCAAACATGTAAATGAATGAAAAAACAAACTAAAACATTTTTATTGTATTTTGATGCAGACTGAAAACATATTCATTCACGCAAAAACGTTTGTATTCTGTGTGTATTAACAAGCTCTTGAAGTCTGTCCCTCTGCTTTGTCAAAGCAACAATACAGTCCCCCTTCAATTTTGTTATTTTGAGACTTAAACAATTCTGTTTGAAGTGCCACCCCCCCCCCCCTTTTTTTTTTTTTTAAAGGATGCAGATTTGGCTTGTAACCATGGCTTCACTTTTTGGTACCACAAGATTTACATAAAAAGCCTGCAGTCTGGAAAGTTTTGAACAGATTCTGGCGAAAAGTAGACTAAGGATGAGCGACCAAATGAAAGCCTCAAGGACCGGCGGGTGGGGGTGTTTTGTGTGTGTGGGTGTGCATGTCTGTGTCTGTGTGTGTGTTTGAAAGTGGGGGGTGTTGGTGGCGAGGGCAGGGGGAGGGACACTGGAGGGGGTTGCTGGGTAGCTGAGCTTTAGCCTGGCTGCGTATGAGAGCAGCAAATCCGACTTGGTTGGTAAACAGAGGCTCCAGGGACACTTCTTTTGCATGCAGGCTGCTGCAGTCTAGATGGAAGCCCTCTGTGATTCTAATAGAGTAAGCTCATAGAAATCACCGTAGAAAATGCCAATAAGGCTGTCAGCCACCAGCACAACACAGACTCTCACTCAAGCACACCAGCACGCTGAAAATTATACAACGCACAAGCAGACAAATATGCATTTATTTGTTAGCTCTCTGGCTTTCCAGCATACACAATTCCCTCTGAAGAATAACTCAGCTGAGCTTAAAGTATCATAAGGCCATCATATCTCTTTAATTTAGCCCCCATTGGCTTGGGCTGGGCTAGTTTAAAGGAAGAATATTACTTTTCAACTGTACAAACAGCTAACAAAGTAATTTTATGGTTGTGATTTTCAAAGCAGAATGCCACACATTTGAGAAATTTCCAAACTGCATGTCGTTCTTTTGCCCTTGAACAGTTGGAAGTCAAAAGCCGACTTTGACTTTATGTAGTCCTGACATTTTTTAAGAGTTTGACACCCGAAATTAGATTTATATTAAGCTTCCCAGAGCTAGGTTTTGAATTTGTTTTTGGAGTGAACTTTGTATGGCTGGGCACAAATCAGCAGCCTCCGATTTTACACCCCCGTGACATCACAAATTCTTGGGTTGTGCCTCTGATTTCTAGCTTTGGGAAAGACTGATGCAAGTTAACAGACATCGACAGTACTGCCCTGGGACACCAAAATAGTCTATGAATACTTCAAAATGTCTGGCACTACCCTTTAATAAGCCTTTTTTGTCTGATCTCTTCTGTTATGGACTAATGCTGTGTGTACTGTATATGGGCAGCCTTCTCTGAATGTATAAGAAGATGAGACAGAACTCCCCCGAGAACTGTTTTCTTTTCTTTTCCTTTAGAGGGAAGCACCGGTAATTTGTCTTCATCAACTATTATGGACATCCTCAGGAACAAAAACCTGGACTCGAAAAGTATCAAATCAACAGCACATTTTTCAGAAAATGGCAGATCCAATTTTATACATGTCCCTGAGGCCTCCCCCTAACTGTTGGTGTGCTGATCCTTCACTCATTTGATGCCGCTTCTCGCAGCCTAGGAGGAGCTTTTCAAGATTGTTTCTGTCTCCTGCAACATGTGAGATGGGCCTCAGTTGGAGAAATGCTAACAAGATGTCCCAATGATGTTCAGTGTAGCACCTTGAAGACATGCAAACCTGCCAAATTGCAAATAATCTCCATGAGACAGAAGAGACGGGGGATTGCATAATTTTGACATCCTGTGAGATAGATTGTCTTGTTTGTCAGTGATGGGTGAGGAGAAAAAGGCTGGAAATGTTGATTTGAACCTAGAAAGTATCTTAGTATCTCTTTACAAATTCCATCCACCCACTCATGTTAACAATGTCTAAAATGGGCAGCAATGAACTTAAATCAGAAGTTGTCCTGTAGAGAATTGTAGACGTACCAGAAAACTCGACCTACTGACCTCAAATCAGTATTTTTATTTTTGATCATGTTCAACTACTGTAACTTTTCTTTTGCTGCAGATTTTTTTCTGCTGAGTTACATGAAATATATAACTCAAAGATCCATTTTAGTCCTTTAGATATCAAGCAGCCACACATCATCTTCAATCTTACCCCACTTTTATGTCTCTTTGAGGTGGAAACATTCTTATGTCTTTAACTTTGATGACTGCTGGTTTGTAACATTTGTATTGTTCCACTATTATGCCTCGCCTCACTTCACTTCTCCCTGGATCTTGGGTTTCAAAACACATCTGCAGACATCAAGCTGAACTGCTGAAAGTAAAAGCCTTACTATGAAAATGACACAAACTATTGATACATTTATCTAGATGCAATTGCTATAATTGTGGCAAAAACTGATGAGGCATTGTGTTGTGGCACTTAACGAACATTACACTGTTGGTCTTGAGGGAAAACTATAAATGAAGGTCAAAATATGTAAACTAGCAAAGCTGTAATTGACCTAAATTGCCACACTTCAAGTAAAGTCACACAGACTGGATGAGACAGATAATTCTACACATAATTCTTATTTCTGTCTCATTGCTTGATGTCTTGTGCGCAATTAAATAACATTCAGGATTTAATCATATTTCCTGCAGTTAAGTAGGCTACTGTAACATTTTTCACGTTAGTAGAAATTGATCAGTACTTGCTCAATTGCCTCCTACATTGATATTCTATGTGGAAATCTTACAAGTGCATAAACAAACAAGCTTTTCCTCTGACACTGAAATCACATTCCTGCAACTTTGATTGGAATAATTTATGGGTGTGGGCCAAGAGCGGTATCAAACAATATGGATTCGGTCCACTCAACATACTGCAAACTGTCAGGTTCAAATGATAAAACCAGACTGAAATTGGCCTGCGTGCAAAGGATTGCTGAGGGCAAGGATTATAAAGGTTTTTCACCCACCACCTTGCCCCCCATATTGATTTAGGTATAACTAGGAGATTTATCAACACACAATGTTTGACAGGGAGCTCAGTAACACTTAGAATTAAGTTGCAACTACCAGGGCGGAATAAAAATGCCACCACAGCAGAGATTTAAGAAAAGGACAGTTGGGTCACAAGGCCTCTGCCCACTCTCTACATATTTAATAACTGTTTAGCTCATTTTAGCACATTTCGCAGTGGGCAACAGCACATGATCTTTCTGATATGAGTGTGAAGAAATGATAGCAAAAAGGTCCTTTTAATAAAAGTTAACTTTTCAGCAGCTCAAAAAAAGAGTCTCCCTTTTAGCTTTGTGCATTGTCCTGCTGATCCAAAAAGGTGTTTAAATAGTTTAATTAGCTAAGGAAATAGGGTTATTATCTAAACCCATGAAGAAACACTTCATTTTATCAGAAAAAATTATATAAGCAAGATTTGGAGGTACAAGGTTAAAACTGATGTAACTGAGTGAAGAGTGTAGCATTTGCTTCTGAGATATTGTAGAGAAACAGTATAAAGGTGCATAAAAATACTCACATAAAGTACAAGCATGTTTAATTTGTTCTTTAGAACAGTATCAGGACTTTTCAATGGTTAATGATTCTTAAAATCTGGGTCTGTTTTCAGAAATGTTTAGTGATGATCATTATTCTTTCAGAGAAAGGAGTGTCATAGGACATTCTTTACATAGGCTGCATATGCCAGAGGTATTTTACTTTGGTATTTGTGTTATATAAGATACTTATCAAACTGACGCACAGCTTCACTGATGTACTGGTAGCACATCACACATTACAGCTGTGTTGTTATGGCTACAAGCTTTAGGAGACATGCATTCAGGATGACAAACATATTTCAGAGAGCGTCTGTTAGCCTATTAGGAATGTGGGCCTGTATTCATGATGAAAACAGCCACAAGAAACATGTCTTACATGCACTGTGCACATGTGCTAACCCTCAACTGTACTCAGGATTTCACATTTTTTGTTGAAAATTCAAGACACTATGAATAATCTTTTCTATCTTATGGTGTATCTAAGCCAATACTTATCACTGAGAGAACATTTATACCCCATCTGTTTTACTCAGCAATGTTATCTTTATGGAAAGCAGGCTGTGAGCCTTGCGTTGCCTGGAAGCACATGTGGGATGAGATAGGAGACGGATACAAGAAGATGGGAGACAACACAGTGCACAGAGCATTGAAGCAAAAAAGCAGCAAGGGAATATGTCAAGAAATCAAAGCCTAGACAAGTTGAAGGGGAGAGGATTCAGATGCACAAACATACACTGTGTTTTTCGCAGACCTGGAGGTGGAAGAACGCAGCTCAAATCAAATTCCACTTAGCTATTTTCAAACTTGGGTCTGCTCTCAATGTAAAACAGTTTTTCACAACACCTTGTTCTTCCTCAAAGTGGGACGGCCAAGCCTGTAACTGACCCAGTTGTGTAAACCTGTGATGTTAACTCTAAAAAGGCATATACATATGCATGCACTTCCGAAGATGGAGAAAAAAATAATAATATCAGCCTCAATCATTTAAAACACAAACCACAGTTTGATGCTGTGCAGATAACCATGTCATTTTGAAAATTTAAGTGTGCAGTGTTTTAAGATACCAGAACAGACGTGTCAGAGGAAAAGGACAGACTTTTTCGTTAGGAGACTCGTTTTCTCTGTTGACATTCACAAAATGCCAAACCTCTTATCATTTTTTCTATTCAAATAGCATCACTTAGTTTTGTTGTCTTTTTTCACAACTGCTCTATTTATACTTTATAATAGGACTCAGAACTGTTCTGCGTTCTCGGGTTTGGACAGGATATGGCAGTTTGATGAATATCTTTAGGCATTTCTCTTTTAATTAATAGTTTTGGGATAAGTACGGGGACTCTGGACCCGTTATCCTTAAAATAGAAGATACAGCTACAAAAAACATTAAAAACTTAAATAAAGCATTTAGGAAAATTCCGACTCTTGTTCTGGTTTCCTTTTTTTCACCAGGTCACCACATTTCAGCTAACGTCTCCTAAGAGAAGAATATTTAAACCACCATACTTGTTACAGTACAGTTACATTACAGTACATTTCACTGCTGCCATTGCAGTAAATGTTGCTTTGCCCAACCTTCACCCCACTGCTAAGAGAGCAAAGCACACAGCCATGACTCCCCATGGGGAATCTTTGGCATCGGTGCAGTTGATGAAATTATGCAAAGACTTTTGAATTATTTAAATGAAACATCTGCATTGTTGTTTACTTGTTTTCTCTTTCCTGATTGAAAACTCATATGCCAGGAACAGATCTTCTCCTAACATTGTGCTTTCACTTTTTCCCTGTCTTTTGCAACACTTTTTTTCCCTTATTGATTTCAGAGTCATTTTTCATTGAGATTTCCCCAAAGCCAGTGAAGATCTTGTATAAAATAGTAATGTGATGACAGAAGAACCCTGCTGGACCTCAGTCTGGGTCCTGTTTTCTGCTTAAGGGCAATGTCTGTCTTGAGCAACCACAAAATTGCTTAAACTATTTGTTTTCACTTAAGTGCATACTTCATGTGTTGCATGAAATGCAGCAAGCTGGTAGCTGTGGCAGCATATTCTGAATACATTATGAATGTATAAATGAATACATAAAAACATAAATGCCCCTTTTGTGACATTTGATTATTTTATATTTTGTGTTCAATGTATTTGTAAGCTGCCCACTCACTTTAAAATCATCATGTTATCACATTTAGATCTATGCAGAGTTGACAGTCTCACAAACACTTACAACTTATGACAGTAATTGTAAATGGAAACAGTGTCCAGGTGTCAGTGTGTGATTGTCAGCGAGCAAAAATAATGAAAAAAAAAAAAAGACAGAAATGTGTTATTTTATAAGACATAGCTAATTAACACATTTTGGAGGAGGTGTATTTTTCACTTCAGCAGTACATCTTGCAAATCACCCAAAAACATGTTCTTGTTTTTTTAATATTTAGTAATAGAAAGTAATTAGACACTGTGGCTCTAGAATCAATCATTTATCACTGCTCCTCACAGATACTGTCAAATATGATTTTGATGGTTTCTCTGATAAATAATAGGGGATATGAAGGTCAGCGACATTTTGTAGAGTACATCTACAATTAAGAACCACAGACAAGCGTGCTTAAATGAAAGCTATCTTTGCAATTACTCTGCGCTTGCTTATCTCTGATGATATTGGCACATGGCAGCACAGAATAATGATGAGATGGGATGACATTTGGCTATCCTTGTTTTGTCCTTTCCCCACCTCAATAAAAATGTAAACAATGTTTACAGTTTGTCCTTAAAGCCAAAAACTCCTGACACAACAGTATTGTAATTTACATAGATGGATAGTAAGGGACAGCATGCCACATTCGATTATGTAATTGTAAAGAAAAAATGCAAAAAAATGCAAAAACACCCCCAAAACATTGTGATGAAATACAGTTGTTACAGGACTGATATCCCATCTTTATTAACAAGATATTTTGTTTTTCTCTCAATAATAGGTTTCACTCTACAATTCTTGTTGGCTGCTATTGTACTAAAACTTGTACACACAATGCCAAGCGTTGGGGTGTATTCCAAACTAAACGTAAAGCTCCATAGTGATGCACAAGGACACCAGTCCAAAGGTTTAGCAGCAAACAACAATCTATCATGGGACTGCAGAGCACCTGCTGGGACCCAGATGTGCTCTGGCACTTTTTTACAGGGTGGTTGGTGGAGCGCTCCCTAAGGGACTCAGCCTACAGCTGTGACAGTGGCTACAGTGCGTCTGCGTGATATACACATCTGAGCCCTTCCCTGCTGGTTTACATACAGATGTGCAAAAACCAGTCTGGAGCACTCATGCATGTGCCTCAGCTTTATGAATATAATATACATGGAGGACAGGAGGATAAAAATCTGAAGAGTGCGGCAAAGAGAGAGAGGGCACATCATCCGCACTGCAAGACTTAAGCGCGTGGTCAGATGCTGAGTAGCAGCTGGCTGTTGATGGGGTATTCTGTCTCCAGCTACAGCAGGCTATATACAGCTACCATGGTGTAGAAATGAACGAGCTCTCACTTCACTCTACCGCCACTCATCACACTATGCTGCTGCTGATGAGTCACTTTCTTTATAAACTGTATACATTTATATACAATACAGAATTAATTTTGTATTTTGTGCAGGTAAAGATATGAACAGGACACATTTTACACTGCCTAAAAATATGGTGTTAAATGTTTGAAATTAGCATCTGAATTACCCCCCAAATTTTGGAACAATAAAAGTGATACATAAACGATACATCTTCACATATATGTCGTTAATAGGATCCTCCGTATAATTACAGGAATGACTTTACATGATAAATTAGTTAATAAATAGGCTATAGCACTGAATCATTTTTACCGTATGTAGATGTACATACTTTTTATGATTACAGCCAATTACCACAAAACACATACTTGCTACAGGATGTTGTTTGTCCTGTTTATTGCAGACAGCATGGGTGTAAGTGAGTCACTGGAGGGGAGATATTTGCAGAACCTTTGCCAGGTCATAAAATCTAGTGTTTGTCCCCAGAAAGACAGAGGCACAGGAGCAGAAAGAGTTTCTCTGAGGAACAATGCCTCGCTGAGTCAATTTTTGGCTGTTGGATGGTCACTGTTGCTGCCTACAGCATCCCATTTAAGAGCTGCTATTGGCTTTCTTTAGAGTTTTCAAGCATTTAGCTTTTTGTTCATTCTGCCTGATGCATCACTCTTCATGGCACTGTGTGTGTTGTCTTAATGTTGTGCTGGATTTAATAATGTTTGAAAAACTGACTGAAATATGCAATTTTATGTTTCGTCTGAAGGTTTTTACAGGCATCCACTCCAGACTTTGTTCAGCTGGTGATTAAAAAATAGGCCTCAAGGGAACGAATTTGTCAGATGAATTGTTCCCTTTGGTGCACCAGTTTCATAATGCAAGATTCTCAATTGTGCACTTTTACCAGATGGACAGTTGAGTGCCCTGTCTCCTCATTTTATTGGCAGAGAAATGTGATCTTTGAAGGTGGAACTTTTCCAGACTACGACCTGTAGTGTTAAAACACTGAAAATCACTTATCCCTTGGGCAGACAGGCAACATCAGACCAATAACCTTACCTGAAGACAGCAGAAAAGAGCCATAAATGAGAAAAATACATTCAAAAATAGTAACTGCAAAAACAGATCTGCCATAGTGCCGTCTCATCTCCTACTAATTGTGGTCAAAAAAACGCTTATAGCCAGTCAATTCTTGAGAAAGTGGAGACAGATACACAACCTGTCACATGAAGGCAAATGGCCTCGAAGCCTCAGAACAACCAACCAAGTGCTGTCATTTGTCGAGTATCTTGCCAGCAGCCACCCAGAGGCTCAGCCTGTGTAAAACAGACATTTGCCCAGAGGCCTTTTTCTTTTTTTTCCCCTTTTCTTTGCTTTTTTTTTTTTTTTTGATATTTTTCTTGTAATTTATGTTCTGGAAACTACCACTACCTTCACACCTGGTATCTTGCTGCAAAATCTGAAGGCATCTGCTTCCGTTAGGAAACCAGGGCAAGATGAGCACAATGAAAGATGACCCCAAATTCTGTGATGCTGAGGACTCTACGTCCGGTTATGGTTTTCGTGCTTCCTGCATTGTGCAAAGAAGTATAAATGTCTAAAAAAAGAATAAAAATATGGAAAAGAAAAACAGAAACACACAATAAATAAAGCTTAGAATGACTTGCATGTACAACAAAAACAGATTGGAGTCCAAAAGTGTTCACCTGACTATGAGTCCTGTCACATCTTTGCTGGCGTCCTACTTTGTGTGCCACAGGCTACTTTTCTTTCTCTTTTTGTGTACAATAATAAACCTGCAAACCAGTTCAGACAGCACAGTATAAGGTACAGTGTTGGTATCATTTATATCTACACTTTGTCAGAACCTAGACAGGCTCCAAAGTTGTTGTTCACATTCTGTAATATGAATACACAAAAGAGCAATTCAAAAGTGCTATTAAAGTGTGTCTGGACTGCCTTGTGTCCTCACAAATGAGTGGCAGTTGAAGAAAAACAACGGTTTTAGTCCAAAAATGATAAAGAATATTTGTGCTAATGTTAAAAGTCAAACCAGCCTTTAAAAAAGATCTTCAGATTTTAGTTCACATCTTTCTCTGCTGTTAATGCCAAGCTTGGATGTTTAGTAGTACACTCTCCAAGTACTTTCATTGCTGACTGAGGTTTTTATTGTAGAGAGAACAGGTTTTAGTGTTTGCTTCATGTGGTTATTTTCAGTAACAAGTGTTGTTTTAGAGAATTGCTCTTGTTAAAGTGCACTGAAACATGTACTGTATGTCAATGCTTTATGTTTAACAAAACGGGACCAATTACCCTTCAGCACAATTGCAAGTGGTTTTAATTGGATTATCAAAGCAAGGTTTGGGGATTAGCCATGTTTTAATCAGAGCATCTGAGGTTCGTTTAATTTAAGTGGAGATATTGCCACTGTTTATTTTATCTTTTACTTTTCATGTTTCTTTTATTTATATATATTTGTCTCACTCCAAAAAAGGCAGTCTGTCTTACCTTAAAAAAATCAAAAAATATTCAAGTTTGTTTTTCAGTTTATTTTAGAATGAACTAAACTGAAATTTTACTGATCTGCAAATTTCATTGGTGGGATAATTCAGCAGAATGTTGTTGCAGTTTGAGCAACTAAAATAATTTGGGTTTGTTTAGTTAATAATCAATAAAAAGAAACCAGTGCTGAGCGTTTGCTCTCTAGTGTCAGACCACATGTTAAGATATCTATGCATGGTGCAGTTTCATATCCATCAAAAAATGAATTCACTGCAATTCGGCAGTGAGAGCGTTTTTACTTCACTTAAACTGGCTGCCACAGTGTTTGTGTGGCTAGTAGTCATTTGAATCACCAATAAGAGAAATATGTCCATTACCTCAGTGTGGACCTCAAGTCATTTCGCTCCTTATTTCTGCCCTGGTGACACTTTCTGTGCTTGCATGATTGCATGTGCTCACATGAGCAATAATAACAGCAATAAGGGTGCCTTTCTTACTGTGACTGCTGTTAATTATGTGTTGTCTTGTAGTGTAAGAGCCAGGGCCTGAGGTGTTACTGGAGGGTAATATACTGTATTTAATGTTGATTTATGTTCCTGCAAGGCTTCACATGCACATGTGTGAGCAGCTTTTCCTCTTGTAACAAGGAAACAAAAATCATAACCTTATTCATGTTTTTAAGGGTTATCACTACTTGTGCTTGTTTGAGTGTTGTATGCGGCATGTTATATTTTTTAAAAACTTTTCAAAAAAGAGAATCTCAGCTTTATAGTGAAACAATAAACTAAAGAAATGGAAGCAAAGAGGAACAGCAAAAAACAAACAAATGTAGCTGAATATTAATTACCGTCAGGGGTTAATGAGATAGATATAATTGGACAAAACAATTTCGGCATTTATGCAGGAATATTCAGTCAAAAGCTCAATCATTTCTTAAGAAAATGTTTCTCTTAATTTAGGTTCTGAATCACACTTTAATGTCCCATATGTCCCTTTGTTTCCTTCCTAGGCTGATTCATATTCCGTGTATGGCTGCCAAAGGAGTGGGGCAAGCACAAGGCAGAAGATAAGGATACACAACAACATATACTGAACACGTTGCCAGTCCATCACAAGAATTATGCATTGACAGACACATATGGACAAGTCATAGTGCACCTGAGCTGCATGCAGCACAGATAGTAACAAAGCTGAAGTCTGAACTAAGATTTCAGCCCTTTTCAAAATCATTGTTGTTGCCAACCTTATAAGAAAAAGAAAATTATTCATAGCTCTCATTTTAGATGATAGTATTTTATCAGAGCAGAGGGTTATGTTCCTTGAACAAATTGCTTGTAATGATGATGAGCTGTTATTGTGTCAGCTGGACACTCACTGTACTCAGTAAATAAATAAATACATACATGCAAGAAAATGATGCACCTTACTCGGATATCCATTGGAAAGGACTCGATCATACTCAAAATGTGTTCAGTCTTGGAGATAATAATGATAATGATAATTTTTGGATAAAACACAGGCATCAGTATGTCTTCACTCTATCTAAAGATGCACACAGGTATGCATGTCCTGTTGGCAGTAAATAAGAAAAAAAAAAAAAACAGGTCAACAAACTGTAAAATACTCAGTGTATTTCAACTAAATAGTGGGTCTGCATCTTGGAGACCTCAAAACCTACACAGTGCACACATTATCCATTAAAGATGGCTGAGGTTAATGCTAATGGCATTGAATGAACTTGCCAAGTTACTGTGTCCAAAATTAAATTTTTAGCTCACCTGCCAAGAGCTGGTAAACTAGAAATTGCATGCCAGGAATACTGGCCAGAAAGATTCTGTGTTAATTTAATATTTGCATATTTGTGATTCATAATTGAGCCCAATACTAGTCAGTAAAACCAAGGCATTCAAAATGTTCCTGTCTCAGCTCACAGCCAGACTGGCAGATGACTCTCGTTTAGATTTCTTTTCTTCCATGCACATTTTAAATGCACTCAGCATTTGTGTTTCAGACTTGGCACAATAATCAATAATCTCCCCCACACATCTTAATGTTACTATTGAACACTGAATACCACCACTACATTCATACATTAACTTTAACATGTAATGGACACAAACGGCCTGGAGTTTGCAGCTGAGATAGCAAAATGGAAAACAAAACAATATTTAACATCTGATTTTTATTATCTTTCAGTATTTTCTAATGCTCATTTTTGAGCGTATGAGGTTGAATTCTCTTTCTCTCACTAATTGGACCTCAGTGAGGCAGTGACTGAAGAATCAGGTTTAGAGGGGAGTTGTCAAGATTTTTGATATGATGGCTCAAAGTCAGCTAACCATACAGCTGAAGTGCGCTTTAATAAGGTCTCCTTGAAGACTATTACAAGCAAAAAAGCAAAAAAAAAAGAAGCGTTGATTTTTCCCTCTGTAAGAAACGACAAACTTACTGCTACTTTTCTAACACCGTAAGCGTATGACTAATAGTGTGTCAAAACAAACGAAAAAAGATGTTGTAACTTCGTATTACATTGAGGCAATGTGTCATTTGACTCAGAATGATTCTCTATTGAGTGTCAAAAAAGTTTGGGCATGCCTCGAAAAAAAAAAAAAAGGTACAGAAACAATACACAAACACCGAAGTGACACATACATCAGTGGTGTTTCATTACGGGCCACGGATGATATTTCATCAAATGAGTAAGTCGTATGTAAAGTGGGCAGGGATCTTTAAATGTATCACTTTCAGCACTGTTGTCATCATAACCTTATCTAGTTTAATCACAGTAAAACAATAGTGTCTTTGAAGAACAAACAAGCTGCGCAATACACCATGTTTTTTTATGTATAAATAACACGAGAAAAATAGACCTTTAAAGAAAATAAATAAATAAAGTTCTAAAAACACAATACTTTCATCCATCCTTGAGCAGCAACATTTCATATAAAAAGCAATGCATTCCTACCATTATAAACCAGCAAGAAATCTTCAAATGGATTGAGAAGCTCAAAAACTATGGTTCTTGCTGCCATTTTAATGGCAAATTTACTTGCAACTTTACCAACAACCACACAGAGAAAAAAGGACATAAAAGTGAAAGCTGCTTTGTTTCACAGGCTGCTGCTCTCGTGGGTTTACCGAGACATACGGTTACTGCTTTGTCTGCTGGATCTTCTGTGTGGGCCTCCATCATTATAGCTGACATGTGATATAAAACAAGCAAAAGCATTTGTACTAGTTTTTGTGTAGTGTGTGGAGAATGACACGACTGATGGCAGGGACCCCGTGTTTGTAATTGCTGTCTACTGTGAGCAGTCTGTGTGAACTCATGCAACTGTTTATTGGAGATCAGGAAATACTGTATCATCATATTACACATAGACTTTCTTCTGAAAGCTTATAAATGCAGTCACCTCACTAAATGCTTTGCAGTCAAAATTTCAGACCCAAGAAAGAAAAAAATAAAGCCAGTTAGTGAATAATGCCGCCAGAGAGGATGAATTGATCTTTTCTCTCTTATTTTTTTCCAAATACAGTGTAGATGCATTATCGTGTGCCTTAGAATAAACCTTGCTGCCACACCTGACCTTAAGACTAACTTTTCACTTATGAATTAAATTGAAATCTATCAGAGGGTAGCATCAGAAACCATGGGGAATATGATCACTGGATCCAGTTATTCGTATAATGTTCGGGATAAAATGTCAATGGGCATTAGCTAATTTCATCAGTGATGCTTTTTATTAAATTCTTTTAAAAGCCATTCTGGTTTCCTTGCCAAAGATGTCATATTAATTTAAGGCTGGAGACCTTGAAAGAAGGATAACCCAATTTGTACATTAATATGGTAAGTCTGTGGTACATTTTGAGGGAATTAAAAGCACAGGCAGCAAAATATTGCCTCTGATACAGAGATACTCTATCGCAGGGTAATTCTTTTTAAGTCACAATTATCAAAAGGCATGCCTATTTTATTCTAGAGCGTTTATTTCTCTCTAATAGCAACTGAACAACATACAGTTAAATAGACTAGTTCTGTTTGTTTCCTCACAAATTGCCTTTTAATGGAAGTTATTTTGGGCTGCAGAAAATGACAAGCATACCTGTGTATTCTTGTGACTCTGTAGATCACATGACTTTATAATTACTACCTGTTGTTTTGCACCATGTTGTTAGTCTTGGAAATGTCAGTTCTCCAGATGTTAGGTCAAAAACATAAATCCCAGGTAGGTTGCCATGGCTCAATACTGCAGAAAAGGCTCCGTAACAGTCAAAGGTCCTGTAACCTTGAAGCGCCGCTTATGGTGTCTTGTGCCTGCACACCCTTTTACATTGCTATAGGTCCCTATTAAAGGAAGATGAGATAAAATAAAAGACTCTCTTGTTCCCACTCAGTTCCCCAGCACTTCTCTGTTTGCATGGTTTCCATGGTAACAAGTGTAGTGCTTTGCACATCCTGATTCCACTGCCTGATTTTATTCACCAAACTGGTAAAGAAAGTTATGTAATTCAAAACAATATGCTGTTTAATTAAGCAGTTTCATTTTATGCCATGCTGCAGAACACAATGAAACTTGATACTTTGATACTACTTAGTAATCTGAGCATTGCTCTGCTCGTGAAAAAGACTAATGCTTAAGTATCATTTACTCCTTTAGAGAATCAGATGCACAAGGCAATACCATAAGGACTAATTAGATCATGTAAAGGTTTATGCTTTCAGTTATTTAAAAACATAACTGAAAGCATAAACATAAACCAATCTGCCTTGTATGTAAGTCACATAACAATATGTAATAATTGACATATATAACTAGGTTCTGGTTTGATTGCAAAGGCTAAAATTAAACATTTCACATGAATGTTATCATATCAATTCTTTTGCAATATTTTTGATTAGACCTCCCACTAGGACCAATGACATAATCATTAATACATCATATTGTACAGCAAGTTTCGAAAATGCAAAGGCCATAACAGTGAAATTAAAGCAGATAACATCTAGGTCATGCATATTATCATCAGAATAAGTTTGACTATAAAATTAGAGTGATATTATGACTTCCCTGTAGGCCTGTGGTCCTGCTGTGAAACATCAGCCGTGCCATTGTCATGTCAGTACACTGTAGGTCACACTGTGTGGAGGACTAGGGGCTTAAAGGGCAGACCGGATCACTGACAAAAGTTGTGATCCGTCAAAGTCAAACAAGCTTGTGTTAGATTTTGCAATATATATTAAAGAAAGACAGTGGGTAGTACTTGAGTGGCATTAAAAAATTGCATTGGAAAGTGCAGGAAATGTTTTGCAGGGCATGATGGACACAAACACATTTAGCCATTTTGTGTCTGAGTATGTGTGAGGATATATGTTGTGATCCTCAAAATTCAGACTACAGTCTAATTAATGCAAAGTGATATTGGCAGACAATTGCCATTTAATCGCACAGAGCACCAACAGAGAAGAGGGTGAATCTTCACTTAAAATAGTTGATGACTTTATTGCCACAAGGCAGAAACAATTGCTTGACAGCCAGATTGTGACTTTTAATTTAACAGAACTGCCAGTAAACAGAGAAGGCTGCGTGATACACCAGTGAAATTATGGACCTTACCGGAGCTGGAGGGTATGAAGACAGCGACAAAAAGAACAGACAAAAGAGGAGTAAAAAAAAAATCCTTTACTCTTCATTTCCTTGGGTTGAGAAATTAAATAAGGAAGGCAATAAGGAAGCTGGTTTCAACAGAAAGTCTCCAAAGATTTCTTAAAATGCCTCCAAGCAATGCGTAAGAGTGACTAGTAATATGAATGCTCCTTCATATTTTTAGCTGCTTTTCATTGTCTGAAGTTATAAAAAGAAACATTTTATATTAAAATACCGAGCCTGCCAGGTATTAGTGGTAAACTTTTTGGATAATTTCTGCGTAGTTGATGAATTGCTTCATTTGCTCCCTCAATTATTTCTGTGAATCACTTGACAAAGAGGATCTGTTATCCCCTAAATATGGATAATGGATGCCAAAGGTAAAATAATGTTGTGTTTAATAGTGAAATTTTGAAGTATATGGATGAATGATTATTAACCCCAAGTCGATCTTTAAAATTATCCATGACCTAACTAAAAGCTGGCCAGCAAAATGATAAACAACTGCTGGAACAACATGTAAACATAGTTGGACTGGCCATCAGAAGCACCTGATTAAAACCCTAGTGGGCCACTTTCTCTGTGCACCTCTTGAACAAACACAAGAGCCAGAGAGATGTGAGGTCGTTCCACTTCAATTATGCAACATCAATGGGGCGGAGCTGGTGGAGTGACCACACACTGGTTGCTGTGGTCTACAAAAAGTCCAGGGCAATTTTTTGAATTCCCAGTCCATCCCTGCTGTTAAGTGATATCAATGACTGGCAAAATAAATGAGAAGATAGAAAAAAACTTATAAAGAGACACAAGTAGTGCCAGGAGTCAGAGGAGGAAGCAGGGGCAGACCCTCTGCACTGTTATTTAGATAATTTAGAGAATTGTGTTTGTGTGTGTGTGTGTGTGTGTTTCATAAACTCTAATCACAAATCAAAACTTGTTGGTGTTGTGCATGTTCAAAAGAAATTTTCAGCGAGGAGGAATTTTTTGCTCTTTCACTTTGATATCATCTAATATACACCAAAAATACAAATTCATATTCAAAATCACAGAGTCTGTTCTCTGTGCTGGTAACATACAGGGGCTCCTTACGATTTTTTACAAGTTTTACAACAAAAAATTAGCTGGCAAGGCACGTTCTCGCAGATTAACTGATTTTGTTTTTCACCCGCACAACAGTACTTTCTCTACTCTGTCGCCACATATTGAGTAATGCTCACCACATATCCAAGCGTGATAAAAATTGTTTTCACAGGTGAATGTTTTCTTCAACTAGTGTGATCAAGCGTGTTGTTACAAATAATTCATTCATTTTGGAAAAAGCTATCTAGACATCTTGGCATCTTGTTACATTCTGTAGGAGCATTGCAGTGGTGCTTCTCATTTTGAAAAAGCTGTTTTCAATATCATCCAGTGTTTACATTTATCACTTGCAATGCACTTGCCAATGCAATGTCTAGACTAATTTTGTCACTTTTTTCCCCAACCTTGATTTATATAACTGTTCTAAACAACCCCAGCCTTGACAATTATTGTTATTGATGAGTAATGGTTGAAGCTTACAATGTAGACCTTGCAATTTTTAACTGCAAGTTAGAAATCACTGTTGAGGTATCCAACCAGAAAAGGACTGCAGCTGACATAACATTATTGACCAATTTGTTGATTATTTTCTAGTCTTTGCTGAAGATATATCATAAAACAGTCAATAATATCGTAGGGACATGATGTCTTCAAGTGTCCTAATGTAAAGTAACAGTAACAGATCCATAAGATAATCAGGTTCCAATGACGTATAAATGAATGTTATTATTTTTTGCATCAACAATTAAGTTGACTAATAGATTAATTTGTGTAGCTTTGAACCAGTGTTTAAACCGCAACTCAGAAACGTCTGCAAAGTAGGGTGAGTCTTTAATGACTGCAGCATATGGCAAGGAGAAGCTTACAGCAAAATCCAGATTGCTGAAGGGTCACAGACATTCCTCTTTAATTAGCGAGTGCACACATTAAAATATAAATTCTCATGTCAGTGCAAATGCAAATGCTGACAGGCACGGACTGTAAGGAACAATTAAAAACAACAAACAAAACTTTCTTTTCTTAGTTGCCCTAGCTCTGCCATGTCAAATCAGGTGTGTCCAGCTTAAATTAAACATATAATTATCAAAGGTAAAAGAGGGCTAATTTCATTGCCACAATTATGCTTTCACCAACAGTTTTTATACATTGTTTGTGCATTCTAAACATTTCATGCTTTGCAGCATTAAACTCAAAAACTCTTTTTGTAGGACTGGGATGGTTTCTGCCTACACACACTTGGATACTGCCTAAAAGTCATATCCAGCATGCTTAATGACCTCTTTAACTGAGGGGAGGTGAAGGTGCTCTTAGCCTGCTACATTTTCCTAATTGTTTTTTAATTACACCTCAGACTGTATCATCTGCAGTAATTTGAGACAGCAGGTCAGCTTCCTGATAGAGTGATAAAACATTAATGAAAAATTAGTTGTAGTTCTTTTAAGGTTACCAGTTTAATCCATTCATCCAAGTTGTTTACATTCAGGAATGAATTATTTTGAGCACAAAATCCCAGGTCTAAGTGTAAAGTATGACTATTTTTGATTCTACTTAGTAAATTTAGGTCCAAAATAGCCTTGATTCTGATGTAATTATCACTAAATCCACATGTACTGTAGATAGTGTCAATCATAGAGTTATTGCAACTCTATTTCAAACCCTCAAACAGGCTCTATAGGTTTTCCTGAGTCTGTCTATCTGGACGGCAGGGAGTTTCTGTAAATTCATCATCAGCAGCAGTGAAAAGATTGAGGCTGAAGATCTTATGGCATAGCTATGACAACACTGAGTTCCCTGCCTCTCCGCAAGCAGTGCTTGCTGGCAACATCCAGCTGTCTCTCCAGTCGCCTTCAGAAGATGATGACCTTGAAGTGAGTTGCAAGGCACCCATCCTCCTGTATCCACTGAAGATTTCAGAGATTTCTCCCTACTGTCCCTGCAAAAAGACTTCCCAGTTAATATCTCAGAAACAGCAGAATGCATCCACCTCCTCGTGATGGCACACAGATCTCTGTCCGAACTTGGCCCCATGTTTCTGGGTGCATGTGACTTCAGACAGACTTCTAAAATGTTAGTGTTTCATGCTCTTTTCATGGGCAAGGTTTGGCAGTTGGTCAAGTAAGTCTGGCTGGAGGCCTTGCAGCAAAAAACCCCACGTTCCAATTTTTGTGACTTCAATAGACAGAGAAATTCCACTCCAGTGTTGGTTATTTGGATGAAGACATGGTATGTTGTCCCCATAACAGATAGCTAGTCAGGCAGTAGGTATTCTGCTTCTCTTGTAATAGTGTGATAAAGAGATGATAAAATATCCAAATAAAATCTTCCTCTGCACTGACATAGCCAGCAGCAACATGAACCTGGTCTATGTATCTCCATCAGATCTGTTTGCAGGCATTCAGGTAATGCCTTTCTCTGTGCAAGAGATACACTCATGTTTGTGTGGTCAGCTGAACTTCATTAGTCCACTGCAGGAGGAGAGATTGTGTCTTCTGCCTTCAGATGAAAAGAAATTTACTCTTCTCTGACCAAAAGGTAGGATGCAGAGCTCAGTGCAGATATTTGCCGAGGTGTAACACAACACAGGTACACGTAATCAAAAAGAACAACACAATGTGATTTACTGTTCCTAGCTAACATTTTCTGGTCACCAACTGTTCATATAGCTTTCTTTGTGATACAATACAAACTGTAGTCCCTGTGTGTGCCTGTCGTAGCTAATGCACAAAAGTAACTAAGCTAACATAAGTGCTGGACTTTGTTGTGACCTATGAATTTGTCTGCCATCACTTTCCACCTCCCTTGCTTGCATGTGTTTCTTCATGCTATGTACATGCATCATCTGATATGCAGTGAAAGGCTGGCATCGACTGAGGTCAAAGTTGAAAGAATTGCTTTGTTGTTCCTACAAAGTTAAATGGCAGAGGTCTGATTCATAGCGAATGGAAGTTAGTCATTGGAACTTATTTCTACAAGGTCATCATCCTCCATTTGGTGATTTTGTTGGTGCCAGTTTGGTGATGAAATGGCAATTAACCAGTACAAGTCTGCACTGGTGGGTCCCTCTTGATAAGCAAAAAGAGTACTTGGAAATATCTGTGTGCTGATGGACTGAATTCATTGGGTTCGCACGTAGACCCCTGAACATCTTACAGTACAGTTAGAATGGTGGAGAACATCTTCCTTTATTACAGTTAATCTTAAAGAAATCAGTTTGCAAGCCCACAGAAAACATGGATATCTTTCTCCTTGTTTTTTTCTTCCCCACTGTGCTTTCATTATGTGTCAATTTCGACTAACTCCACTGAAGTGGAAGCAGTCAATATCACCCTGTTCTGTACCATGTGAAGGGTGAACTCTAATCGCAGAATGCATTGGGTGCATTGGTCCTCTAAGGGATAGCTCATCTTCCAAATAAAATGTGCTGAAGCAGAAAGAACAAGAACCTCAACTGCCTTTAAAATACTCAAGTGTCTACCCCTTTAATATAGAATGTTTAGGCTGGAAAGCATAAGAGAATTTCTGTGATTTGTTGGGTTTTTGGGGAATCTGTCCAGTAATTATTTAGTCAAACATTACGCAACAACATTTAAGTTTGTTTCCTCCCAACCACGTACAAAACCCATAAGTCCCCCCAGTTTCACCATACAACCGTCAAACCAGCTGTTGGGAGTATTAGTCTGTTACTTTAATAACATGGAACTTCATTCACAATTCAGTTGTTATTTAAATGCCTTTGATACCATTAATTCACTTAGTATTCTGTATGGGGAAACAAAGTTGTCAGCAATTGCCTTCCCCAGTAAGGCAGCATACTGAGGCATAGCTACAATGGCATACCCATTAGACTACATTGTTGAATGTAATAACCAAATGATGGTTGCTGCTGGTGGTAATAGTGCCTTAAGGTTATAGCTGTCAGTGATCATCTCCAGCAATGAGCATTACAGGCTAAGCCCTCCCCACACCCATCCTCTAGGACTCATAAAGGCCACCCTGCGCTTTTGTTCAGGCAATCAAGATATGCATGGACATTAGTTTCGAAAGCCAAATGGTGCAATTCAACCCTGACCTGCCTTCAGCATAAAATGAATTGAGACTGAATTATTCTCCCCCAGTTACTTTCCTATGCAGCACCATCATAAAGAGCAGTCGCTCTAATTTCCTTTGACAAATCGTTAAAGAGCCCCGGCACTAATGTGTCAATTCATCTCCAGCTCAGGCTACTTTACTGGAGTACAGTATCCACAGACACCCACACTCACACAGACACACACACTATTTCAGCAACACATGAACTGCAATACAATAAACTGTTTACAAAATGTACAATCATTAAGATATTGAGCTCAGTCCCAATATCGCCTATCATCTTGAACTGTCTATGTAAAGGGAATCATTTAGAAATGCTCTCAGAAATGTACTGAATATTGCTCTGACACACAAACTGAGTGAATCATTCAGTATATGTGGTCAAAATGATCTCCAATTAAGTGTGAGGAGTTCTCATCCCTTCATGTTTTCCTCTGTTGTATTGCTGTCTTGCATTATAAAGAGCAGCACCTGTGAATTTGTATTGATCAAATGCAGAAACAGAGGCGACTGCAGCCAGTTGAAAGAAACCTTAATTTTCTCAGACTGCACAGTTAGGTAAAATGACATACCCTGTACTGGAGTTTAATAGGGATGCTGCCCTTTTGATGTACCCACTAGGTAATTGTGTACCTGCCAAAACAGGTGCACCTCTGAAACTTTTAAAAGAAAAACATCCCATTAACACCTTAATTGAATTTTCAAATAAGAGCTTGTTTCTGATCTTTAAACATGTGTGCACAAATCTTTCAAGGGTACCAGTAACCATCAAAATCCAACTTCTGAGACCTACTGAAGGATGACTTTTAGCTTTCACAGTTAAAAAAATAATCTGTGCACACTTTTGATAAAACTAGTGAAGCCATCGTTTGATTTTCTATAGGTTCTGCATTCATCATATGGTATATGGACACACATACTATATAATGACTGAATGATATATATATATATATATATA